>PTEX01000005.1:5920368-5977000 GCA_003342815.1 Eudromia elegans | reverse complement strand
GGACTGTTACGTCACTTTTACTATAAAAATTAGCAGCAAGCCATGAATGCATCAGTGTCAGAAGTAGAAAAGAAAGGCCAAGGTCTGCACAGGAGCTTAAGGCATTTAAATCCAAAACGTATTCTTGGAGTCTTTTCATCTCTTTAATAGGAACCGCATTCTCATCAGCACAGGARTCTACATTTCTGAATTTCTGGATTYACAGTTTTTTTTCAAATCCTGGTAACCGGTCAGTATCCGAGTCCTCTCAGTGTCACTAGGCTCGGTGGATACAGTATGAGTCTTGCTTGTGAAGTCCTGTAGGGGCTCTCAGGACATGCTCCAGTCTTCTGTAGAACAAAGCATGCAGGAAGAGATGAAAGACCTTTTTAATCTTTAATACACCACTGACTAAGGCGTCAATGGAAGAAAATCTTTCCACTATTTAGTATGGCCTAGAAATCTTTGATGAGGTCCATTTTTTTCATATAARATCAGTGAAACTTCTCCTCTCTGTGGGACCCCATGTTCACCTACGAACCTAAAGACACAGTATATGCCGAAAACCCACCAGTCTGTCAGGAAGGTACTCAGATCATCTTGCTGTTAGTGCACATAGAGGGGCAGGCGGCTTTCAGTGTTTCTGAGTGGAGTTATTTCACTGTGCAAAAGTTCATGAATAATCATTAGCTTATGGAAGAAAGGAAAATGGTGAAAAACTCTCCAATATAAGTGTGTAAGACACCTTGTCCAGCATGTAGATGACTCAAATCTAGCTATCTTACCTGGATGAGTGCCTTGAACATGTGGATATTTGACAGAGAGTTCAATATGAGAATTTTCWTTGTAAGAAAAGTATTAGGCTAACCTGGGACCTAATTCCAGGCAGAAGTTTCCCTTTATCCTAACAAGAGGGGTAAACCTCTGCATTTTGGACACTGTGACCAATTTTGACCAATGATGGAGTAGCAAGTTCTACTAAGTTCTAAGTTCTTCTAAGTTCTCTATAATTTGGAAAGATTTGGGTTCACAGGTCTGAGCAGCGGTCACTAAGCAGGAGTCCAGAGGTTATTCGAGATGGAGTTTAAGTCACCCATGCAATAAACTGTGGCACAGAAAAGAAACAACTGAGTCACTGGACAGCCAAAGGTAGGTCACAGCTCTGAAAGACCATGGGAAACGGAGTCCTGGTTACAATCACAGAAGGCTCATCAGAAGCAAAAGAGACATAGTCTTTTTTCCTTAACTAGGTATTGATGCTATACCTATAGCTCAGCTGAGAATGGATAAAGCTCCTTCATAGGCTTGGAGAGCACAAACTAGATCCAAACTGCTGCAGGCCGCCCCTCCATTGCCTGCAGGGTGTGTTGAAAGCGAGGCTGAAGAAGTGGGAATTGGTACAACATTCTTGGAGTGGGYGGATCCACATGTTCTTGTCACCAGCTACTGGCAAAGTAGATGCTGCTGCATGAGGACTCTGACYGCATTCAAGTCTGAATATTTAGACAGTGTGTTCTTGCCTCAAACCTTCAGATATGCCTCATGTTCCAGTATGACTGTTAATGATAAAAAAGTGGGTTTTTTTTTCCCTATTTAAGAATGTCTGTATTCATCTGTCTAGCTCAAAATGGATCTTTCCTTTTCTAAACACTCACTAATATCTACCTGGACTGCCGYTAAAGTGAAAATCCATTTGCTTCTCTTTAAGTAACGCAATTTAAGCATGGCCTCTTTGTGAAATGTAATTTCCAGCTAATGCCTGAACTAGACATCATGAAATAAAACACTGAGAAAGATTTACGAGTCACCAAGGCTTGAGCTAATGTGCTGATAGCTTAGGAATTTCAGATGTTGAAACAGAAGTACTCACAGCTGTGGCAGGGTTTTCCTAATTTGCCGAAAGCTTATAGAGAATAACTCTACACACAATGATAATTGAGGGTTTGAACKACATGTGCACACCTGAGTGTTTGCAGTACTAAATAGTTGTTAAATCCAGCCCCAGAATTATCGKCACAGGCAGTGAAATTTCCGAGCGTGTGTCGAGCCCGTGCGTGTGAAGGGGCCTCTGTGGCCGCCGTGCTGGCCACKCACGACCTGCACCTGCGCTGCACACACAGCCCAAGGCCTTGGGGACGTCCCCTATCCACTGCCATTTGAATGAGGCTTTCCTCGACTGCCAGGCATAACATACACAGCAAAACACACCATGCCCTGCCTTGAACACACTTTTGATATATTCAGTGATATGAAGTGAATGTTTTCTTTCGGTAAAGGCCGAAACATTAATTTCACTATTAAAGAGAATGCAGGATCTGTTGCAATGTAAAGCTGATTTACAAATGTGCCACATGCAGACGCCCACTCAATTTTTCATTGGATCACTTGGTGTTATTTCAAGACACTAAACTGAACATACACTGTGCTTTTTTTTTCTTTTTTTCCTGCAGGAAAGATAGAGTGCAATCTGCTTTTGCATTCCATCTTTGAAGTAAGTTTAGAAGAGGACAAAAAGCTATTTGAGTATCCACCGAAGACTATGGGCAGCTCTTGTAACCGTGTAGCTGGGGTTGCTTAGAGCATTGGTTTTTCTCCCAGTGTATATATGCTGGCAAAACACTCATTCAGACAGAGTTATAAATGTATATTATTAAAAAAAAGTAAAAAAAGTTTTTATCAATATAACTCCTTCYGTGGCTAAAATCAACTATACCAGGCTAGCCTATGTATATTAGGGCAAGCATGCTTATACCATTACCAGGCACAGTTACAGGAGTGCAGCTTTCTATCCTTGGTCTCTTCTGAGTACACTAATATCGACACAGGGGTGACATGTAGCTTGGAGAAGTTTTGTAAGAACCTGTGCTGAGTGGTGCAGCCTGGTGGTCCGTCTGTCCATGGCATTACCTGCAGACTAGATAACCCACTAGTGGGATTGAGGAATTCCATGTATTTAGGGGTGAAGCAAAGCATTTTACAAAACAATGAGTATTCTACTGTGAATACAAGAGATCTTATTTTTGCATTCAAAGTGAACAAAAATTAGATGTAAACTCACCTTTTTTTTAAAAAAAAAAAACTTGTGAGTCATTAGAAGAGAAAAAAGGCAGTAATGATTGTACCAACATTTGACCCAGAGTACACTGAGGTCTGTGGATGCTTCTCTGTTGTTTTTTGGTCTTTACAACAGCCTCTTTGTAACTCAATGTGTGCAACRCCTTGGCTTCCATAGCTCATCAAATTGCTCAAATTTCACATTGCAGTAGAATGAATGCATCACTTCAGTTTGAGTAAGGTAAAAATTTTTGGAGGGTTATTCCAAAAACCATCAGGGACAACATTTACAAACTGGTTATATATTTTCAGTCCTCCAAAAGGCAATCAGTCAGTATGTGTCATTACGAGATGAAGCAGTTGAGTTAGGATTATTTCCAGTGCGCCGTATGTTTTCAGGAATTTGCTGCAGCAAATGAAAAATCAGTCTGACATGAGAGAAGGAGCCTACTAGACATCACTGGGTGTGTGGACTTGGATGAGCTCTACCAGACAAATATCTTCCAAGAGATCAGCTTCATCAGATGCTATTTCARCACTGACAAAACAAATGTGTCAGGCACAGGCAGTTCAGAACAGAGTACAGTAAATTTTAGAGTTTGCAAAACAAATATCCTTGAAAGTGCAAATTCAGCATTCAGGCATTTTGCAGTCAAGATGAAGACATCAGTTTTGTTCCTCTTCTTTTTCTTTTCAGTTGCTTTTATAGAAAAAGCCTTTTGTGTTTCCTAGAAGACTCTTGTAATATTCTTGCTCTTTGTAAGACATATGCTGTGGCAAAAATATTGCAGTGCAAAATGCTCTTACAGTGTCAGGCTTCCATTCCTTTTCAAAAGGTTTTAAAAATAGTTCTCTATGTAAATAATCCCTGGCATAGTAGCACTTAACCATTTTAGCTAACATACCCTTTATGTGACAAATTGGGACACAAAGCCTTATATTTGAATCATTGATTTTGCTTGAGAGAGTAGCTGTTTGACGTGTCAGTAGTTCAAGCCAATTCCACTTTCTAAAATCGTTCTAATCAGATTGGATAAACTGCTCATGTAAACGCTTTTTTCCAAAACACACCACTGATCTTTTTTTTTATTCTGCATTGTACATTTCAAACTGTTCTTACACACATGAAGGAACTGTTATTACTCTCCTATAAACACCACGAGACATTAACATTTATCTTCTACCTCCCAGACAGCTTGTATATACATGCCTCAGTATACTTAAGTCGTTTTATGTTTGAGCCTGAGTTTGGAGATCACACAGTGCTGTGTCTGCTCCTGTCCTAGTTCTAATGGGACATTTACACCCATATTTAATAGATTAGGCCAACTTGGCTGAAGACACAGACTTCTAGTGAGCTTACCCAACTTACTTTGGCCCTAGGAAAGACTCCATCGATCTCTCATGCAGGCGTGGCTGTGTTTGCTGAACGTTTTTCTTCTGGAGATGGGCTGGGGCTGCAGAGTGGCTCATGATGGTGAAACTGGTTCAGCTGGGAACCAGTGAGCACATGAGCCCATGAGCCCTCGCATGGCCCTTCACGGAGGCTTAGGAGCCTCCCTGGATGCCACCGCAGCAGCCTTTCCTCCTGTCCGGATGCCCTGTCTTGCACTTTGTCCTACACCAAGACATTACTGTGGCTCTCCCAAAGACCCAAGTCAAAGATCACCTTGAAAGGACAGCTGGGGGTAAAGAAAGCTGTGCCAAAGTTAACCTTTTACATCACAGTCCACTGACTACAGATTGGTCTGGAAATGAGAAAAGTGGACTTACTTTTTTTAATCTATTTTTTCCCTGCTTGAGTTTCCAGCTCTTCCTGTTGTCCAGGAGAATGAACCATTCATAGAGCTCAGGACTTGTTGTCCTATTCTAACCTTATCTCCTGAAATTATTGCACCAAGCAAAACCCCTCTGCCCTACAGAATCCAGAGTCCTGCAGGAGAGTCAGGGCATCTGGAGTGTTAACCCAGTAAAGAAGGAACATCCCTAAGAGATAGAAATGAAGACTTTTCTTACATTTTATGCTCTTAAAATAAAACAATCCTGGCATAAAGTCAGAGTTCAGTCCTATCTATGTGTCCCATTTTGTGTAAAATTGTCTTCCCTTTTCTGTCTAACCTAATGTATCAGGCGTTTTTGGTTGCACAGAGATGCAACTTTGCAAAGAGAAGAGCCAAACCCCCATCACTGGCAGAGCAGCTTCAAGCTCCTGTGCCAGATGGGAGCTGAACTCCCTCAGTTGAAGCCTTGGAGAACTGAATCCAGGGTCTTTCCCCCGAATGTTACAAGCAGGAGCTAGTGCATCTATATCAGCTACCAACAAACCACGAATTCTTCCAGAAATAACAGCAGCTGAGTGACTTTTTTCTACATTGCAGTGAGGAATTTAGGCTTTTTATTCAATTATATCTCACTTGTTGGAGCTACCCTTTAACCTCTCTGCCTTTATTGGGTGGAGGGAGATATATGTCTCCCTCCTCACTCTTCAAGGCAATTTCAGTATCTGTCTGTGATCTCATCCCTTCCATCTTCCTGCACATGGATGATCATTCTTGGGAGAAGTGCTCAGGAGTTTGTGTGGTCTGGCTTCAAAAGGCTTCAGAGACAGGAATCAGCCTCGTTCCTTATGGGACTGTTCCACATCCTAGCTCGTTTTAAGGGCAGAAATTGTATTCCAATTTAAATTTTCCTTTTTCTTAACTTCATCTTGGGAGAGCTCATCTAATTATACTAGACAACTGAGCCAGACCTAATTCAGCCAAATTTGTGCTGGCTAAGTTTGGGCTTGATGAGTGTAATTTCCCTTCAGCTTGGAAAATGCGCCATGCATGTGACAGGCGGTCGAGCTAAAACATTCTCCTAAAATGGCTGAAAACAGGTTTTTGAGACCCGAACGCCTTCGCACGTAGACGCAAGTGGAGATGCAGCTCGGACCCACATCTCCGCAGTCCATCCTTGGCACTTCCTCTCTTGTCGCCAGTTTTATTTCTCTTTCCATCAGCTATTAATAAACTGATCTGTCTGCTCATGGAACAAAGCGTTGCATTTTTAACAAACCAAAAAACTGGTTTTCAGCTCACTGCAGCCACTGCCATTTACCACAGCTGGGACTGAATCTTATTTCTGTGCATCCACTTCTTGCTGTTTGACTTCCTGAGTCCAATCTACAGGTAGATTTAAAATCCTCTGTGGCTCTATGCRACATCTGCAGAGCACTTTGGAAGGATTCTGGAAAGAAGCTTAGAGTTTATTATTAGATGGAAACACTTTTCTTTCTGATGTGCAATTAGGGAATTGCAAATCTTTCATGAAAATATGAACAGTTGGGATAAAAAAATCCAACCGGTTAATACCCCTTGTAACGTCCAGGCCTGGCATTCACATTAAAAGTCTCTCTCCTTCAAGACATGATCCTCTCGATTCTCCTCTTCACAACCACAAAGAAGCATTTTATAAGTCAGGTGCCTGCTATGAAAAACTATTTCTTCTGCTGTATCAAAGAATTCATAAAGCCATTTTTCCTACCCTTCCCAAGAGTAGGGAAAAAGGTTCCTTAAGATGTGACAGATACCTCTATTAGAGAAACTGTTTGATGGGAACGGGGCCTGGTCTGGATTGCTTCCATGGCAATTCTAGAGCCACAATTGTAAAGGGTCTGTAAAAACACCAGCCTGAATCAGTTACTTGCTGTCCTCTGCCGTTCGCTTATCTTTGAGGAAAACTAGAGTTAGAGGTGAGTTATGGGGCTCCAAACAACTATGTASAGTGCAGCATTGGAGATGATGGTGTGTATTCAACCAGAAAGGGTTTATAATTGAAACAAAAATAGTAGGAGCTAAATATAAACTTCTTAATTCGTTTGGAATCTGGAACTGGCAGTTTTGCCTCTACAGCATTTTTGTTGATTTCCCTATTTGAACCAATCTGAAGTGCCTTTTTTTTTTTAAACTCCAAGCGCTGTAGTAATCCAGTCTTTTTGGCATACAGCAGTATGCTCAACCTGCTAACTACAAGTCAAAATTAAAGACCAGACGTTGCCCCCTCGGTCCAGCCCTAGAGACATGCCTGTGAGGAGAGGTGACGCTGGGCCCTAGTGCAGCCGCAGAAGGCAGAAGCAGCCACGTGTTGCTGTCATCCCTCTTCATTTTGTTTAACTTCAATGAGCCGTTCGAAGGGTAGAGCTGCTCACACTCTGCTTGTAGACACACACAACTTGCCTCCCTCTGCACCCATCCCAAAGCAGAAGTGCTCAACAAAACTTGAGGTTGTTTTTCACTATTTATTGCTCCCAAACCAAGCTAGTAAGCTCTCAGTATGTGTGATTTGTTTGAAAAGTCACTGTAGGAATCCCTTCATCATGTGGTGTAGACATCCCCTAAGTCATCCTCAGCAGATGGGTAGCCAACTATTTTTGCTGAGAACAGGTTCTTCAGACCAACAAAAAGCAAAAGCAGTGCTGCCAGTGGATAGCAGCTAGCAAGGAGCAATACAAACTGCAGCAGAGAAGTGACCAGTGGAAGGCAAATCAAAACACCAAGACTACTCAGTCCTTAAATTGCCCAGAAAGCAGGCAGGAAGCCACCAGGAGCAGGACTCCTCAAATCCTGTTCTCTAAAAGGTCTTTAGGTGTCTGAAGGTTGGAACTGTGGTCTCAATTAGCTGTCCAGGCTCCTGCTTTAACAGACAAGAGAGAGGACTGGCCTCATCCTAGGACAGATGTTTGAAGCTGGAGAGATGAGCTGCCCACTGGAGATGTACTCCGACMTACCCACTGCTGAGCCAGCCTGCCTGGCAGTTTAGACACAGCTAACGTCCCCGGTGAGATTCCTCTCCTAATCACGGAAAAATCAGTAAAAAGTCCACACCAAAATCTAATGTGGACCAGTAGTTATTTTGAAGTTGTCCCTTTAAGAGAGATCTTTATACATTTTTTTTGCTTTCCAAAACAAATCACTTGGCTGGAAATACCAGGGCTGCTTCAGTTCACTCTTGACAAAAAATAAACAAACAAACAAGAGAAGTTTTTCATTAAGTCTGCCATTCCTGAATAACAGGATGTGACTTTCCCCCACGTCCTACTTCTACCAACGGGGTTTTTGAAGAGGCACCAGCAGTTGGTTACAGCCCCGGCTGCCAGCGCTGGCTCGCTGAGCCTTGCAGCGACAGCAGGTTTCTCCTTCACCTCCCCAAGGGCTCTGCCAGGGGCTGAGTTCAGTAATGAAGTCAGGAGGAGCGAAGACATCACTGCATCCTCTTTCGGCCCTTGGAAAACAAAGAGCACATACTTGGCAGCACTTTMATTTCTATGGTTACTGATGAATAACAGAACAGCTGGGGAGCTGTTGCTACAACCCACTAGCAAAGATAATTTAAGAGGTCACACTTAAGCAGATCTGTTACAAAAACACTGTGTCTTTTTTTCAGGGATAATAAAACTGGAGGCTGTAGGTTGTACTCTTTGGATTAGTATCAAGCGCGCTACCCAGATAGCCATAAATTTGTCCTTATTATTCTCCTTGTTTAGAAAGCCATAAGAAGAGGAAGGACAGCTCTCTGTTTCGAGGCCCTAAACCAGGGCTGGTGGTCTCTGCATTGAATCTTGACCAGGAGCTGAGTTTTCTTTGATTTTGTCACAGGCTCAGACAGTGATGTCTCCCATGCTAACGCAGCTTGGAGGGCCCTTCTGGCCAGGGAGACGTGTATCCAAAGCACTTCTTGCTACCAGCAGTGATACAATTTTCTGGCAAAGCCTGGAGAAAAATAGTTGAGCAACCCAGGATCAGAGTGATTTGGGAGCTCTGACACAGACTTCTCGCATGACCTGGGTGGAATGACTCTTCTGTGCTTTGAGTTTTGATCTGTACACTCTTTCTTATCTCCTAGGGTGCCGATCCTGCAGCCGCGGTGACTTCACCACAGTAMTATTCAAGTATTTGAGGGATGGGGCTGCAAAGGCCCTTTGGGCAGGGACAGCCTATGTCTTTGTTCCATACAATGCCCCTTTCAGGAGGGGATGGAAGGCAAAATCTGCTCCTCTTCTGGCCTGCCATGCAAGCCCCTCACTGTGGGCTTGTCTGAAGCAAAGCAGCCAGACAACCACTTCTAGACGTTTTTCCTTTTGCTTCTGCAAATTCACAAAAGCAGTGCGTAATCCAGCAAAGAATCAGCCATTGTTTTATATGGCCGTGGGTAGGGTTTTAAAGTCCACAGAAACGCCTTGTTGCTGTCAGTGCAAGTGCCACAGCTCTGTGTTTCAGAGCCACGGGGTCACTGTTAGAAACACAAAGGAAACCCACGCGAGTCCTTTGCAAGACTCTTCTTTCTGCATGCACTGGAACAAGCAGGTCACTCAGAGGAACAGCAGTGACATCAGCCGGGCTTCACCTGGGACGGGTTTGGCCTCCTGCGAATCGCGTCATTACGCTCAGGCCGCACTGAACAATTCATTAGTGGCACAGGGCTGAATTTCTGAGCGCCTGTGTAACCTCGCTCTAACAACCAGCACAGCAGAGTCCGCTCTCGGTAGCTCCTCTGGGCAGCCAAGGACACCATGAGGATGAATAAATAAATATAAACAGGGAATGCTTTCCAGTTTGCTGCATGTCTGGGACAGCGTTCCAGCTCTGACACCAGGGCTTGCTTGCTTCTCCATGGCACCTTTGCACAGAGAGTTTTAAAGCTTGCACTTTTTCCCTTCTGCCATGTCTGATGATCCCACTGTACTTGTGCTGTTGCTTTGCACAGGTCAGAGGTTTTTGGCGCTTGCTGCAGCTTTCCCAAATAAGCCAGTATGCTGTTGCACACTTCAGTTTTGAAAACTGCTGCTCAGCTTGTTTTTGCAGACTAGGGTGAAGATGGAAGTGCCCTTTTTTCTTTCTCTGTTTTTTCTGCCTTCCTACCTACCCATTTGCACCTATGAGTTACACTCCCTAGCAATAACCTATGCAGCACCAAGCAATACTGCTGGCTGCCGGTGCCTGCGCAGTTGTTTGTCGGCTGATTTTCTTCCCCAGCTTGTTTAATTTCCCAATGGAGGGGTAACGTTTGAGACTGCAGGAACACCATTCACTGGCTGGTACCATTTGAGTTCTTGGGCTGTTTTCTCCTGCTTTTAACAAACACAAAACTTAAAGCAGGGGCTTGGGGGAGGCTTGGGGGAACTGGTTAGTTCCTCTTGTTGYGGGCCTGGATACAGAGGCTGTGTCTTACAGAGCTTGAAGTTAAACTGGTGTGTCCAGTACAGGACATGAGCAAATAAATACCTCCCTCACCTCCTCAACAATCCCTGCTTTGCTGTCAGCTAAAGTTTTATTTCTTTGTACACCAAAAACATGAGCTACCCGGGGAGGTTGTTATTTTTTCTCTCTCTGGCTCAAGCTTGTATTTTTGCTCAATAAAAGAACTAGAAGAACCTCAGTCCATCAACAGGATCTCCTCCTCCCAGCATCTCCGCACCGAGGCTGCAGAGGAAAGGGGCTGCAGGTGGGTGTTTGCTAGGCCGTTACCTCGGATCCTTCCCAGGCTTCCTTGTGGGTCTCGTGGGAGTTACTTGGGAGCCACGTGCCGGGTTGTTCCTCGGGCAGGAGCCATGAGGACACACAGACGTTGACTTCCAGGTATCTCACATCATACTCATACAGCCCCAGAGTGGGCATCAACGCTCCTTTTGGTGTTTTAGTGCCTTTGTGCACGAGAAGCAACATACGTTTTCCCCTGGGAACAGATGTCTGAAATAGGTGAGGTGAGCCTTTTCTCTTCTCCATGCTCACTTCTCTTTGGTGATTATAAAGGCTGTCTGGATGATCATCTCCATCTCCCCATCCAGATGACCATCTAGTGGTCTAGATGGCCACTCTGTGGAGCATGTCTGAGGCTGGAAGAGGCTGCTTCACACACCGCATCAGTGCAGTAGTCTACATGGGAAGTTGCTCAGTTGGTAGTTTGCTAAAATATCACAGATCTCAAGGAATTTCTTTACTCAAATGCTGTTACTGAGCAAAAATCTGAGATTAAGTGTAGTGTCCCTCCTACATCTCTCTCTGTGCCCCAGTGTATTCAATGGATAGCTTGATGGCCCAAGTCTTCCTGTGGTCCTGAGTCATTTACTGGGAAAACCTATTTGGATTCTTTTCCATTCCTGAGAATTCCCCAGAACGGGCAGTTTCAGCAGGAGTTGTGCCGAGGGCAGTGTGTTCATTCTGGAAGTGCCTGCACTTACATTTGCACAAATTGCCAATAGATGCTGACTAATGTGCACCTGCTGCTCAGACGGGTCCCGAGTAACTTTCGGGTTGTGCTCTTCGGCTGTGGACTTCTCCAACATCCTGATTCACCAGAGCCTCTCCCGTCATGTGCTGGGGCTGGCTTTCCCTTCTCCTGTAAGTGACTGATTCCAGGCCTTATCTTGTTGAATAGCGCACTGTTCCCGACAAAASAGATCACGGAGTGACTCAGTTCATCAGGCAGACAACTAATAATTCTCCACCTCTGGTGCTGGGCAGGGATTCTGTGCAAGTAAAGGAGCAGATTAACCATTTTCACAAATGTTTTACTCTCCCTAGTCTGTAATAAAGGGTCAGAGTCTGAAAAGATTTTATAAATATATTCTATGTGGCAAGTTTGTACTGCTTTACCAAAGATTACAGAGATGCTAATCTGGAGTTATGGAATTAAGGAGAAAGCAGCCTAAAATTTAGTTGAGGTCATGAGGAAGTAAGGACATGGGCAACTACTGCATGGGGATGTGCTGYAAATACCTAGCAAGCTCACCATGGTTTCCCACCATGTATTAATCTCCATCATCCCTACCAAACTCACCATACATTTTTCACCATATATTATCTCTACATTTAACTAGTGGAATAAATTACAAGTCAGTATTAATTTGACTCCTCTTTTCTGCTTTGAATCTGTTTCCTCCCTTTACCTTTCCAAGGACATAAAACTGCTAGTGAACAGAAGGAGGAACTGGAATGTCAGTGTCTCAGTAGCCCTAAATCTAGTAATAATGACAAAGCAATACTGTGTCTAATGCTTTCCTCTCYTCCCACCAGTCCTTTCAAGCCAGCTGCTGCAAATCCACCCGTTTAAATGCTTCTCTGAACTATGCTCACACTCCTTTGCTAGTTTTTACATGCTCAAGCAATGGGTGATTTATGGCCGATTAACGAGACACATGTAACAGCATCAGACTGAGTATGTTCCACATTTTCTTCCAAACACGAACTACATGCAGTCTAGCAAAGACAAGCTCCTAGTGCTTAGAACTGCYGGAGCTCCTGGAGCCGCAGCCTCACTGAGGACGTGACACAACTGAAGCCATGGAGGCTTCAACTGAGCAAKTCAAAGAAGTTCCCGCACTCAGGGCTTTGCTGATGCAGGTGGAACTGAGACCCAGGACCCAAGTGGAGCCCGTTAGGGATGGGCTGCCTCCTTGGGGAGTTCTCCCGGGGGAKCTGAGCTCTCCTGACACCTCCATGGCGGCCAAGGCTTAACAGGAGGCGGGACTCCAAAAGCGCTCAAAGCCAAACACCTTCTTATTCACTTTATCTTCCCATTGAAATGCTGCTTTGAAAAAGCCTTTCTTTTCTCTCTCTAAGATAGCACCTTCTCATTTTAGTTTAGAATATATATATTTAAACTAAATATAAAACCGTACATATATGTTTATGATGCATACAGTTTCTCATGTCTGTGTTTAAGCACCTTTCCCCATGCTTGTGCTGTGCATTACAGGGAGTTAAATTAGCGCTTCAAAACTAAAGTCAAAATGAATATAGACAGGTTTAAAAGATAAATTGGACAGYTCTGACTGATATAGCAAACAATTGGCCCCTTTAAAACAAATTCCTTGCCATGACTGTTTCAAAGAAATAGATTTATCTCCTTCTGTGAAGTGGCTAGAGGATTTTAGGGACTACTTAAAAATATATACAGTCYGTGCAGATAAACAGTACAACAGAAAATGAGCTTTTCAAAACTCAAGTGAATGTAGATTGCAGCAATGTTAATTTTACAGAGAGCTTGCACAAWACATCTCGTTTTTTTCTTAACAGAATGATAATTGAAAACTGACTTAGCCTCTTAAATAAACCAGCGACAGCTGGGAAAATCAGCAGATTGGCCCTTTGTGCCTGTTTATAGTAGATTTTGGCAGCAAGATAGTTGATGTAGTCTCTATAGGACACAGTTATTATGTTTTCCAGATGTGCTTGACCTTTATCTCGGATAAAAAAACATCTTGCCATAGAAACTATTAATTTATATACTCTTAGTCCAAGTGAGCAGCTACTTGAAGACACCGAGAAAACCCTCTCGCGATGGTTGTGCTCCCATTGCCGAGAGGGAGGCAGGGAGGTCTTAGGTACCTGTGGGTGCTCAGATTTTCAAACATCCAGCCCAAGGTGCCTGTTGAGCCCTCGATCAGGAGGAAGATCTGTAAGCAGAGGGAGAAGTTGAGATGTTCACATCATATTGGGGAGTGGACCRGTTTGTCAGGGAAATAAAGCATGGGCTTGGAGTGACTTACAGTCACTGCGCCGTGCTCTTGTCTCTGAACGGTGGCTGGGGGTGACGGGTGCTGGGGCTCAGGGGAGCCCTGTTACGCTGACGGTGACTGCAGTTCTGCTCGTGCTTTGCACGTAGGCCAGGGTGGGGTGAGGCCTCCGGAGGGAGGCTGCGAACGCGGCGTGGGGAAGGCCGAGACCCGCATGGCCGCGAGGGCGGGTGTGCAGGGCTGACTGCCGCCRTAGGCCTCCCTCGTCCCCACCGTCCGTCTGCACACCAAGTGCGGCCTAACGCCAGAGCTGAGCGGTGCCACGAGGTGCCACGTCAAAGGACAGAGGCACGAAGGTGGTGCAGCTGGACAATATTCCCTCATGACCACATGTTACCAGAAGCTAAAGCTTTTGAGACCTTCTGATCCAGCAGTAGGATCTAACGTCAAAGGAGGAGGACGACTCTGGAACGTTGCTTCCAGAGGACCATCTAACAGCCTTTCTGCAACAGATGTTCTCAGGAATTGTGGATTTTGAGACATTTTTAAAAATATGGTAAAAGTCCAAACTGGACTGAAATTTCATCCAATCAGAGGTCCTGCTTTTCAGTCTCGGTGGCGTCTTCTGGCTTCTCTGTGGGGACTAAGATGCCCACTGACAACGGACAGAGACTGATTGCTGTGATGCTGCTTCCTGAGGTGATAGATAATGTCCTTTGAGGACACTGCTTAGGTCTGCAAAAYGGCAACTCTTAGCAGCTGGATTTCAAACGCCCAGAGATGTTCTCCTGTTCTCAGCAAAGCCCCTCAAAAGGGATGTATTCTGCCTGTAAATCCCCCTGTCACATTGAGGAGAATTTATTAATAGTGGTAYGCACACCAGTTGGTCGATATTTGGGACATTAAACATTTTAAGGTATCTTCATATCATAAGGGAAATCAGGGAAGTCAATAAGGAAGTAGGGTATAATATACTGCATCTGAAAAATTAAAATACCAAAACAGACAAGCCTAAAACTTGACAATGTGGGAGGAAAAGAGCAGCTGAGTCAGCTGATTACCTTGCTATGCAAACCCTGTAATGTGAGTATAAATACGCGTCTGGTTGCTGTGTGYTATGTTAATGTGGCAGTTTTTTAGCATGTCCTCTTCTCCTTTCCTCACCTCGGAAGTCCTCCCCCTGCATCGCCCTCTGCCGCCCTTGGGGCGCTGTGTTGATGGGGCAGACGTTTCCGAAACCGCCAGACCAGCTCCATCAGATGGGAGCAGCAAGAATGGGAGCCAAGAACACACCGGAGGACAACAAAGTGGCACTCTGATAGAGCCGTTCTTCCGGTCTCCTCCTCCACGATGGGATAGTTGCCCCATATCCCACTGCCCACCACGTACACATGTGCTCCTTGCTGCTTGAGGGTTAGTCCTGRGTGCTGCTGCTTTCCTATTGCCCTTTGCAACGATGCTGCGAAGCGCTGGCGAAGAGACTACAGAATATTCAGTGTCTTTGGAGGGTTGAAATGTTGCTTTTCTTGGCCGCTCACCATCACTGCACCCTACGTGAGACCGGGCAGAGCTTGAGCACGTGCAGGGAAATTCCCACACTGAATCATGGAGGGGCCAGGGACAGGATCCACCTCTGCAGCATGCAGACAGTGCAAGGCAATCGCAACATGCTTAAGCACTTAGAGAGGGTGTAGGCATTGAATTCAGTGTGCACGAAAGCAAGCTTTCAAAAGTGCTCAGAATTTACATAACTATAGGTTAATCCACATTATATAGTTCTGAATATTCTCATAGCAACAACAGAGCAACAAACGCTCTCCCTGGGCTATGCAGCATACCACTGCTATTAGATTAGCTCTGATTTTTAATTCAAATGAAGCAACTTGTTTCTGCACATTAAACATCTTGATGTAATTAAAACTACAATATCTTTTGCAGGATGCATTTGTTACAGTAACAATGATCCCCTACATGACTTGATTACTGAAAAGTATACTGCAGCTTCATTAGACAAATCAAATTACCCAAAACTTCCTCACAAAATTAAAATATACCTGCTGTTTTACTATTTTTGAAATGTAGCAATATGCTTCAGAAAACAGTGTAATAAAAATACCTTCTGCCATGTTTTTACAAAGTATTTCTTGAGATAACCATCCTTCCTACCTTCACTATGGTTCTAGGTAATGTGCTATACCCTAAGTAGTTTCCAATGGTCACTTTGCCTTTCACAATAGTTTACTGAAGAGCTGATTACTATGATAATATTTTACTTCTTGTTAAAAAGATCTGATTCAAAAGTTTATGTCTTAACTTTAAACATTTACTTCTAGCTGAATTTTGAAAAGAAGAAAAGAAAAAGAAATAGCAGCCATATGGAAAACTAATCAAATAACCCATTTTTATATTGTAGGACAAGCACATCAAAATCGTTTACTTTTGCATCTGGACGCACATACATGGATTGAGTTTTGTAAATAACCGTGTGTGGGTGTGTGTGTGAAATCTGTATCCTTCCAATGGAAGTGTTGCAACATGTTGAAATGAAACAGTGAATTTTTAGCTGTTGCTAGAGAATAATATTGTTCCAGGTGTTGCCTAGATACGTATGGAGGCAAAAAAATACTGCGAGAATGCCACAGATGTAATTGCTAAAAGCAGTGTTTTCAGGAGAGATTTTTGCTGTGGATGAAAACTTACTGCTACTCRGTCCTTGATTTAATCCTTATGTCCAAGCTATCAGTAAATTCTGAGGAAGTTTTCTGCAAAGTGTTTGACTTTCTCATACGGTGAGGATCTCTCAGTCTTTAACGTAGCCACTCTCTCCATTTCTGTGGCTTTGTGCCTCCACACGGAATAAGAAACATTACTTGAACATGGCTTTACTGCAGGGCCTTGCCTGGCTCTGTGTGTCCTTCAGGGTCTTTATATACTCCTGATCTTCACTCTCATAACCTGGCCAGTTCTGAAATCTTTTATTCAAGGACAACATGTTTACTCCAGCTTCTGCTTATTCCATGACACCAAGCTCTGGCAACCTACTTGCTCATAGGCTTCCTTTTCAAACTGGGAAGCTCTCAGGAAATTTCTGGAGAACTGTCTCATTATATCCTTTCACTGCCCTGCTATCTTCTTGCACATCTCTCCTTTAARCTCCACTGATTTTATAAATATTGACTGAAGCAGATCAACAGTGTTCCAGTGTTCATTGGAACACTGCAATTGCTGCCCATGGTGCTATTCAGTACTCCCCTCAACCACAGATTAATTTCTTCATAATGTGTTATTTCTTCTCTCCTATTTAAATTGCAGGGTTTTGGAGAGAAGGGACTGTATGTTTGTGAGGACTTACAAATGCACACAGCAGTTAAGAGTGAGACAGTGGGATCCTGCTTTATGATTTCTACTCCTAAGCATTATAGTAATCCTCCTTGCTCTCCACCAAGAATTCTATAAAATCACAAGACTGAAAAACACTAGATATCTAGAGTAACAGCCATGTTCRCCTGGTCTAGCAAGTTAATTACAATTTAATGTTGAAATTGAGATTCAAAAAATGTCTGATTTTAAGGACTAGCATACACATGGTTTATCTTSTCGTGAAGAACAAGATTTTGACCAGTTGACATCTTGAGTCATCTCAAGTCTTATGACTTGCAGGTACAARTAAGTCTTTATGGGACGTTCAGATTATTTTCTTGAGCTATTACTGTATAGCTGATTAGGAATTCAAATACATATGAGGAAACTTTTGGGAAACTTTGTGAGGTGGTTCTGAGAAGTGGAAAGACACAACTTACTAGTAATGATGATGCTACTGCAGGGTACAAAGAAAAACAAGGAAATGAAATTCCCTCCTGATGTAAAAGGTATAATAATTGAGAATATAAAATCATACCTCTAAGAATGATACCTTTTTGCRTAAGTTTTTGGTCTCTAAACTCAACTGCAGCAAAATACATCATGGCCCTCACTCAGCTCTGAGCTTTCCCAGGTTAGATGAAAAAGCAGAGAAAAGAAGATTATTTTCTTTAATTGTTTAAAATTTTGTCTTGTGAGATTAGCTGGTGAATCAAGTTTTGGACAATATCATTATGGGAGAAGTCAAGCAAACAGAAAGATGACTCAAACAGTTTAGTGCCAAGAATATTTCTTAGCACACAGGAAAGTCATTCTCKGGTTACATATGGAATCCTCCCACAATGAGCACTGGGGCAACAGAAATAAAGCTGCAAACTGGCCAACTTTTACTGCAGAAATGGTCTAAAACTTCGAGTATAATGAGGAGAAGCCACTCCAAATGGATGCAGTCTGAGGAGGAGGAACCATGACACGGCTACATGATGTTGTACCTATCTCTGAGCTTGCTGATGGAGACAACCTGGTAGATAAACAGCTAAAATTTCCACACTTGTGTATTTCCTTCTTTTTATGACCATATGGAAAGTTGGATGGCAGTGCCTTACTCAAGTTGGAAAGCTAGGTTTTCTACAGAAATTACCAGAATCTGTGCTCTCCCTTCCTAGTGCTTCTGGCAGCAGGATTTATCCACAGCTTTGCACTGGAGTAGAATCCACTCTCTCTGAAACTGGAAGACATCCTTTTAATAGGAATTTGTAAAGAGATCAAAACAAGCACAAGAGCCCACATTCCACCCTATATGTGTCAAAAATAAGTTTACAACTGGGAATACTCCCCAGGAGAAATGTTTTTCCTGGCTCCTCCATCACACAAGTGAAATTATAGCTCAATTCTGAACTCTTAAAACTCTCACCATTGATAAAAAAGATCGAAAAAGCCAAGTGTCTGTGTGGGCTGAAAAAAAATCATTACTTAAAGACACTCAGAGAAGTAAGTTTTGGGAGGACAGTTCAAATGGCACCAGCWGTTCTGAAAAGCTTTTTTTAAAAAAGTCTTGGTACAGGATGTAACAAAACCATGGTGCATTGCTTGGCTATCCCAAGAAATGTGTACATACGCACACACTTGCCTTCAAAGTAAACCATTTCCTTAAATCTCTCCCTAGTGACTGCACACAAATTAGACTTGTTTTGACATTCAACATTTTGTTCCACTTTTGAGAGGCGGATAATATTGTAATCACATCACCTTTTAATCTCCTTGACATGCTCAACAGATTAAGTTCTTCCAGCTTCTTGCTGTACTACACTCTTCTACTGCTTTGAAGTCAATATTGTTCCTCCTTTTTGCAACCTTTCCTGATCTTTGGGAAAGAGGAGGCTGGAATCTGGTCTCTGCCAGCACAAGGAGAGATAAAATTACCATCTTAGACACTACTCTCCTATCCTAAACATGTTCTGCAGGGGTTATGGAAGCTCATTTGTTACTGCAGCATGCTGAGGACTCACACCAAGCCACCTACTCTATCCTGTCTGCCTTGCATTTCTCRTAGAAAGCTCCACTTTCCATAGCAGCTTCCATTCTGTAGGCAGCCCTGCATTTTTATGGTCTRTCTTTGGCTGTTTTAAAACTAGGGCTGGACAAGAAACGATTTTCTGAGCAGGTAAATGTAAGGATCTCCCATCTCAGTCTTCCTGTAACACACCTGCAACCTCTAGAGGTTACAAATCACACCCTGCACACACCAAATTCACCGACGCAGAGAGGTTGTTGAGCACAATCGCCCAAAGGGAGAGGAYGGGATTCACCTCTGCTCAGCTCTGACCTCAAATACCACAACTTTCAAGCCTCAAAATCTCTTTGTCTCTATTTTTGGAGGAGCTTCTGCATATTAGGTTTGGCAGGAAATTCACTAACCACTACAGTTACTAATTGTATCAGCCTGCAGTGCATGTAAAGCCTGTTTTCACCTTAACTCAACTATTCCGCCAGTTTGTGCTATGCCAGCTGCACATTTTAATAAGAACRGCTTTGTAGTTCCAGCTTACTGATGAAAATAATAAGCAGTGGCAGGTCTAGGATTATCCTTAATACCATCTATAAAGTACAGTCAGTGATTTCTTTGATGATGACTTTCTAGGATGCTGGCAGTTAGCAAGTAAGTTCTTATACCAGTTTGTGTTTTACGGAAATGTGGGATGCTAAGTTTTGATCACTGTGTCATGTGGCATTGATTCGCGTGTCTTCAGASGTAAATATATATATATACACACACAGGGTATCATTTATGTTCAAATATCACAACTTGAGTATACCTGTAAACAACTCCAACAATGAAATCAGGCTTGTCTGGCACGGTCCACTCTCTTTAAACCTTTTGATATTCACTATATTGCTATTTGCTCATTATTTTATTAGTTCAGTCATAGTTCASCTTTTCCACTATTTTATTTGTTTATTTTAGAGGTATTTAACCACCTCTTTGCCCCTTTAGACAACTGGTACAATATTTAGCAAGACTTAGTCTGTCGGAATTTCTTTGATACACTTAACTACAACAGAAAAGAGCACTAGGAGTCCAAAGACGTCCTTACTCAACTCTTTACAGTAGTCTGTTGTAAGGTATATGGCTCTGCTGAATTTATAGTGTTTACCAGAGCACAACTGCTCAACATCCTCCTTGATTACTAACAGACTGGGAAGTTGTTCATCATCACTGTGTGATGAAAGCCTGTAAATACAGAGCAGAACAACTTGTTGAACACTTTTTACCTTTTTTTGGCCTTCGTATCAACAATTTTGTCATTACAGCTTATATCTTTGTTACAGGGAATGATAAGTGCCTATAGATTTATGTTTGATTCTTACATTTTATGAAAAAAAAATGTTACACTGTAAAAAGAGGTCTCATGCCYAGGCAATTGTTTTCCATTCTTAAGGGCAACCTACCCGAAAACATCTCCTGGGTATGGTAGGATAAGTTTATAGTATAAAAACATACAAGTCTCAGGAGATGCTTGGTACTAATGTTTACCACAGCTCCCATGCCCCAMAAAAAGTTTCTGGAAATAAAAAAGAGAGGAGTTGTTTTAATCTGAGAATTATCTTTATGGTGATAATTTCGGAAAGAGTGTTAAAATGTGTAATTCCGCATCAGAAAGACCACAGGAAATTGTTCTAGCCACTCTAGRTCTGTCCTTTGACAAATGCAGTGGAGAAAATCCCAGTGGAGGCTGCACTTTGTCTGAGAGAGAGTCATGCTGTCAGAAGGCTCAGCAGACTGTAAAATTTTGGAAAACAAAAGGGCAAGGTAGCCAGAGAACTGTTGTTCTCAGCAAAACTTACATTTATCACTGTTTCTGCCTCTGAAAGGAAATGATGTGAAATGCTCTGCTTGCATTTTAATAAACCTGGGCCTTTATTTGAGGAGAAGAGACGCTTTCTGCTTCTGTTGCTGCTAACATTGTTCTGGGCAGCCCGCTGAGATCACGGCTGACCTTGCCTTGACTGGATCTGTCTGTCGCAGATTACACTATCACATGGTGTCTCATGCACCGAGCTCCCCTTTGCTTGTGCTGCTCCTTAGGCCAGTGAACCAAGCAAAAATGGTCTGCAGCCCTGTTCTGATCTCTGGCTAATGAGAGCTGGAAATAACAGACATCACTAAGGCTCCTGGAGTTACAGTGATACAAGAGAAGCAGGAGTCTGTCTGTAGGAAAGCAGCACCTATGGSAAGCCCATATCCCCAGAACTGCAGCTGAAGATGGTAGGATCTCCATTCGATTCCTTAATAATTCCTCCTTACAACAGAGCTTCTGCAAAAGGTCTGGAATGATTCATGCATCTTCCGTACTGCTGAGGGATTTTTGATGTAAAAGAGCTCTGTGGATTTAACTGAGTCACAGACGAAACCAGGCTGAAATAACTTCAGCAGGTAGACAGGTAGTTTGACAATAAGCCCAAAGAAGAGAAGTAGCAGCATCCAGGAGACAAGCAGGCAAGCCATCAGGGCTACCAGGAAAGGCAGGTCAAGGCTCTTTCAGGCCAACACATATTCAACTTTCCAGTGACAGATTTGGCTGCCTTCACATGGCAACTGAATGTATGGATTCCCATGGGCAAATGGTTTTGGTCTGAATCTATTTGACAGTCTTTGACCCAACTCCCCAGCCAACTTGAAATGACACATCCAACACTACTTGGCATTTGGGTGGGAAGTGACTTTTCTGTTCTGCCAGAGGTCTCTTCTATTTAATGTCTTGTAAAGGAACAGACTGCAAATAGGAATGACATCTTGTGGTAGTTGTWGAATTATTACCCTATGATTTAGCAGAGGATTAGCTGCCAAATTTCATTACATTTCACTCCCCTCCACATTGCCCCTAAACTCAAGTTCACTCTTACATTTCAGCTACTCTTTAAAGCTGAGTACAGGAGAYCTCTAAGAGTTTGGACCTTTCTCTAAGAGTTGACTTTGGGGAAAAAAGCAAATATTTGGATCACTTGATTATACAGGTCACAAATTCAAAGCCGTAACTGATTAAAGGGAAAGAAAGATTATTCAAATATACATACCGAAAATATTAAGGCTTTGATGGTTATCCAGTGCAGAGGGGACCTGGCCCACAGAATGAGTCTGTCTTTCCTGGAAGCATCTGAAGTGCAACAGCTGTGGAACACCTGGCACCGAGCTTGCAAACGGCCTCAATGAACAGCCACCATGTCCCCGCTGGGGATACAGAGACGTGTGACATTATAACGAGTCACTCCCCATAGTGCTGCAGTGGACCCRGTTCACTTTGACATCCTTCAGCTTTGGCACTTTGTCACCTGGACTGCAGTTAAATGTTCAGGTGTCTGATGCATTTTGTTAAATGTATAGGTATTCAAAGCTCTCAGGAAGTTATGTGCTTAACGTAAGCTCTGGGAGGAACTTGCACACTTCACATACCAGCATCTGTAGTCATGACATTTTAATGATTAGCCTATTCTGCCTCCCCAAAATCACGTTCTTGTCAATGCAGCCCCCTCAGTGTTCATTCCAGCCTAAGTTTCAAGCTCTTCAGCCAACCACCACAGCTTCTTGACAGTCTGCACAGTCCTTATCAGCGTGCAGTGGCTCAGCTTTTAACAGGGATTTTGCATTTGGACAAAACAGTAGTAATAAATAAGATTAGCGGGAACAGTTTAGGCAGATATCTCCACAAAAGTGCTACAATCCTGTTTTTCCTGTTAGGTGTTTGCTGGATATCTTTGGGGCTTGCTGACTTCTTGGCTTTGTTCTACTGTGACTTCTACTTTTTTTTTGAACAAAGATGGCTAAAATCAAGGCACAGCCTCTTTTTTTTTTTTTTTTAGGCTTTCCCTCCAGGACAACAGAAGGCCTCAAAAACAGATGATTACTCAGTTTATAGACCACTGCGCTGCTTTATATCACTTCTTCCTAGCTGGGGGCCAAGAGACGGTAAAAGACCGTCACTTAAGAAGGGCTCGGAGGTGACAGAGAAATCACGAGCTTGTACGATGAGGTGAAAAAGTGCTGCTGAGAGCTGATGTGCAGAACGTGGAGAACCTGATCAGTGCCACTGGCCTCTGCATTTGAGCAGTGGGGCTCTGTTTTCCCCATTTTTCCATTTTATTGACACACAGATCATGGTGTTCACACTGGATGTTGGAAAAAATGTGCTCTGTGTAATTCCTTCATATTTTTTTTAAAAAAAAGTGCAAATACAAATTGAAAATCCCCACTTGCTGGATTCTCTGTAGATGGAGAAACATAAAGAGATGACGATAATCATATGGCTGTATGATTCTATAGTATCTAATGCTAATTATATTTATCTAGCTTTTTCCACGGGATGATGCCACCTATTGGACATTTTTAAAAGAGGCAAAGCAATTCAAAGAAAATAATTTCTTAGTATATACTCATTTGGTTTTTAGCAAATCTGGCTAAAATTTTGACTTTTTCATATAGTTCAATAGTTAGACAAAGATTTCTACTGGCACATCTTTACTTACAATACCACATTAGAAAAGAAGAAAGAAAATATTGGAAGAAACACTGGAAACACTGACAAACCTCTGGAGAAGGAAAAAGAAGTTCAGAAAAAAATACAGGTAAAGCTTAACAAGATATTTATATCCATTTTTTTCCAGTGGAAATGTGAGCAACTTATTTATTACTTAAGTGTGGTGATCGACAGCTTAATTAACCTTRTAATGCTCTTAAAATGCTCTTAAAAATGAAAAGTAAAATTAAAAATGTTCTGCATGCTACATTACCCTGAGAAGCAGCAAGAAATCTTCTTAATATTGGCCTTGCAATGCTTTCTCCTTTGATGAAATATCTCCTGAGCTCTGTCAAATTTAGATGGAACCGTGGAAACCTCCATAGAACTGAGGTCACACCACCAGTCACAAGGTGGTGGTGTGTAAAGACTTACAAACCTCTATATACTGATACTGAAACTATTTAGGAAATTTTAAAAATTCTGAAGTGCAGGGGTCTGATTATGCTAAAGTGGAAGTCGATGTTGAACACCCACTTGTTTTAGCAGCACAAGATGAAGATTGGTCAGCTTACAAAATAATCTCTTTGATTTGATAAATTTGCTCACAACAGAAGAGAAGCAGGATTTAGGATTTAACAGTTCACAGAAATAATAAAGAAAAACTACTTTTTCACATTAAAGATATTGAATTTTCAAAGCTTTCTCTTAGTATCTCTTTCTTTAGAAAAGAAAAAATATTTACCAGCTAATAGAGATGACAGAGAGAAACGGCAGCATGTTCAATATCAACACAGTTACATATTCTTACAACACAGCATTTTTAACAATTCATTTGAGCATATTCTGATCTAAAAAGAGTAGGTGTATGTTGACTTATTCCAGGCTTATTAYCCATTTTGCAGTACTGAAAGCATTATAGCTAACAGGAAAAATATATAAGACTTTCAAGTTTGCATTAAATATTTTTTTAAAAAATGTATAAATGATTCATTTTCAATTAAGTTGATTTACAAGGATATATACAATTCAAGTTGGACTTGATTTCAAAGTTATTTTAAGATTTTGCACCTCTATATGAAAATCGCATTTTCAATGTTTGACATATGCTCTTATTTCCTCCTGATGTTGGAAATCCAGTGATTCTGTGAAATATGGTATCCATCTCAGCTCCATCTGGCCTCTTACAAACTGTTTCACTTACTTATAATCTTGACCTCAGTCTGCCTATAACAGGTTTATTAGTACAAAATTCTGCCCACCAAGAAGGTCTGTTCAGAACTTTGCTTCCTTGAAGGATCTCGGCCCACATATTTTTATATAACTGGAAAAAAAAAAAAAAAAGAAGATTAATTTGTACAGAAAATAAAACCCGGAAAATTTTTTGCAAGTTTAAATTATTCAATAAATACTTGGTTGAAATGGGATTGTGACTGAAAATCTAGATAAGAACTGTGCTGATAACATATGAGCTAGAATAAATACAAAGGTAAGGAACAAAACTTCAAACCAGCATAAACATCAGACTACCTGTGTAAATTGTTTAAACCATCCTTGGCATAAGAACAGTTACCTTTGYATTTTTTTTCACATTATGTTGTTTTCAATTTGACAGCAGTTTTATTATCAAAGGCAGACATTTAGAAGCCAGGGCTAAATTAAGCTAATCTTCATATCGCCACACCTGAAGTCTGTATCTGAAAGCACTCATGTAGGTCAACACATTAGTGGCAAGTAACACACCTTCTCCCCCAGATAGGAACTGTTTAGTCTGAGCATAAGAAATTCTGTTCTCATAAGCAGGTTGTRAATTTGTCAGCAATTTTATGAGGGATAAATAGGATTATAGAAATATGAGGAGGGCTGTATCTTCATCAGGAAGTCTGAGTACATAATGATACAGTATAAAAGCAGTCAGAGATAAAATGAAAAGACTTTCATCAACATCAAAAAAGGTCTGATCCTATAAWATTTGTGATGGTTTAAATAAATACTGAAATACATTCTTTGAATAAATTTGCACCTCAAGTATTTGGGCTAGAGCTTACTGATACTATTTAATCCAGTCTATTGTCTCACAATTTTTAAGACTAATCTTGAAATAAATYTAGTGAAAACTTTACATACTTGACTGGGATTGTCAAAGCTTCCTTGGAGAAAYGGTGCCCAGAACATTAAAGTTTATTTGGAAAAGAATCTGAAGTTTTATTCAGTGCATAAATCTGCCTATTACAAACTTGGAAACTTTTCTCCTGATCTAGTTAAGGATCTGTGGCTCTAAACCCARGCCACCTACTGCAGTACAACATGGATTATCCTGAATTAAATTAATTCRTCTACTATGCTTGTATAACCTATAGCACATCATAATTTGTACTAAAATGTTTCCATTGTTTTCCTTTCTCCTTTGTATTCCCTCTTTTCATGTAAAGCACAAGTTATAATTCAATCTATACAATATAATAATTCATTAATGAATAACTTCTTTCCTRTSRGGGTGATGRAGTCCTCRAACAGGCTGCCCAAAGAGCTTGTGGAGTCTCCTTCTCTGGGGATCTTCCAAACACATCTGGATGCCMCTCTGTGCCACRTRTGTCCCTGCTAGAGCAGGGGSKTTGGASTAGATCTCCAGAGGTCMCTTCCAACCTCAAYCATTTCTATCTGCATAAGATGYACCTTATTCAAGGTCTGTATAGTTGCAGGTAAAATTGGTTAGCTGAGGTTTTCAAAAGTCTTAAAATGCAGTGCTGCTCAACTGAAGACAGAGCAAGAGCTCTGTCTTATATTATTCTGCTGCAATTAATTTTCTAAATAAAGGAAATTCTGTAAGAACACTAAGCTGTATTGATTTCAGYGAAGTCTATCAGTTCTAAATTCCTAATATTAATGAATTAAATAAGTCTCCACAGCTACTATATTTACATTAGAAATGAATCCAAACTTTTTGCTGGACTTCACAAAGTATATCCTCCAAATGACTAGCTAAATCCATTACATGACAGCTTTATCAGCTGCTGATAATATCCACGCACAGTCCCTGTCAGAGACAGCATATGGGGAGAAAATGGGCGTTTGGCCATTACAGATTTTCTTATAGATGATGTTCCTTCTCACAAAACCATTCCTGAAGTTAGTTTCTCTACAGCCTTTTTTATTATTTGAATCCTCMAACTACAGAAAGGGAAACAAAGCTCCCATCTTATGACTGTGGTCCTCCTGTTGAGATGGTTTGAGATGTGCTAACCCTTCATTCTTGATTTGTGGATACAGTGTTCCTGAAGTATTCATTCCATTAGGAACATCTGTGCTGCCTTTCCTATCACTTGATCACTATGGAAACAAYGGACAATTTTAGGCAGCAAGACCCAGATACTGGGATATTGAGTGTGCTTGACTCAGCAGTCCTACCAATCGTCTTGGCGGGCTCCCCATGCTGCAATGATTTGCTACAGGGTCTGTCCAACTAAACAAAACTACTGTCTGCTGCTAGTCTCTCTACACAATCGTTATCCCACAGTTTGGCCCTGCTGACTGGAGTTGGCCACTGCACAGGCCAACAAAGCAGGAATTCTGCCTCACTGAGGCTTTGGAATGAAATACAGCCCTAAAAAAATTAAAAAATAAAAATAAGTAAATAAATAAATGAGAGGAGCAACAACAACAACAACAGCTGTCAGATCCAAGTGCATTCACAATTCCTGCTGCATGATTATGACRTCTCTGCAAACATATGGCAGAACTAGGAAGGATAAAAAGGACATAGATGAATTCCATATTAAAGCAAGGAGAAGTAGTGACAAAACAATCTTTCACATCTTTATCAGGTTCTCTAAAGACTCTCTASTTTTTGAAGAGAATTTTCTAGTAGAATCTGGGACCTCTTACTGGGAAAGGTGTCACCAAACTCTTGTGATTTATGTGCAGAGTTTATATTTCATTGCGTAACTRAAATGACACTTGAACGGAGAGGTAGGTGATTCTGTATTTTTCTGCTTAATAGAGATGTTCCTGGAGTAAGTCTAGGATTAAACTASCATCTACAGAATAATGCCATTGCATTAGATAGTAATAGACCCAAACTACTCTACAGTGCTTGATTCAGTTACAGTAAGAAGGTATTTCATAACAAGAGATCCTGAGRTRGTCAAAACAGAGTAGAGGTGTGARAGCGAGGAAGRTGCTGACTTTGCGAATCTGTCATTAATGAAACAAACAAAACTAGTGTTTCTTGAAGTGCTTTTCATCACTTTATTTGTGATAATCAACGCACACATTCTACAATCCTAACAATCCTYAGCTCGGGGCTTGTGCTTCCTTGGTTGTGAAACATGTATCATGACGTGCTTGTATCAAAGGGTTTCTAGGAGCTTTGAGTGACAAGATTTTTAAATCCTTTGATATTGTTAGGTGAAAGGCTAATATGAAAATTGTTTCAGAASAGAATCACTGAAACACAGAAYGGTTGAGGCTGGAAGGGACCTCAGGAGATCATCTAGTCCAATCCTCCTGCTCAAGCAGGGTCACCTTGAAAATGTTGCACAGGACCATGTCCAGGTAGGTTTTGAGAATCTCCAGAGAAGGAGATCCCACAACCTCTCTGGGCAGCCTGTTCCAGGGCTGAGTCACCTTCACTGTAAAGAACTTTTTTTCCGTATATTCAGATGGAAATTCCTGTGTTTCCATTTGTGTCCACTGTCTCTTGTGCTGCCACTGGACACTACCCTCCCTTCACATCCTTGTACGCAGTGATAAGATCCCCTCTCAGTCTTCTTTTCTCCCGGCTAAACGGGCACTTTCTCTCCTATTTGTAAATTGTCTTAAGTATATTCTGGCCATTTACAAAAACACTCCCTTTCAAGATGATTACATTTATAAATCTTAAAATAGGTTTTATTACCTCTCCGTCAGCTTTGCCAATGGGAGAGTTGAGAATAAAGTCAGGAGGAGCAAAGACATCAACCAAAGCAACGGCATCATCTTTCAACTGTTTGAAAACAAAAGACATATATTTGCCAAGCTTTGTAGGTATCTATGGCTATCTGTGTACTCCAGAGCAGTATTAAATTACTTTCATAAACTATTGGCCAGTGGTAGCTTAAAAGAAATCCCCTGGTAAGGAAACCAACTTTATTTTGCTTCTTCTCCCAAGATAATTACTGAAAAGATTGCATTTTAAATGCTTTCTTTCATTACCCAGGAGTTTAAAAGACACATTTTAACTAAGTTTGCACTCTTCATGACATAAAAACAGGCATAAGGACTCTAAAAACATAATCTCTTTGAAAACTTATCTTAACTTGTGAAAAATATGATCCAGGATGAAAAGCTTTTGTGTTCAGAAAAAAAAATCRTGAACTAACAACAAAATTAAATAAACAGAACTGTATGAGTCATCTCAAGCATTTGGCTAGTTTTCCAAGAAAAATTGCAAGGCCAGAAATATGTGTTGTTTTGTGTTGGACAAAAAAAAAAAAAAAAAGACTAAATTCAGAATTAATAGGTTATCAACCTTAATATTATTTAAAATAATTAATATAACCTCCTCATAGCCCCTTGAAGAACACTGTAGCATGTTTCTTTTTTCTAAGATTCATATATTATTGTATCCCAACAAACAATATTGATGGCTTACCCTGTAGCAAAGTTCCAAAATAGCATCCTGAATAAACCTTCCAGCTTGTTCACCTGAAACATAGCCACCTGCAAATACATGTACGAAAAAAAAAGTGATACAAATAACCTTAAACCAGTTAATGTTATACTGTCACAAAGGAAGTTATCAGTTTGGTACTCAAGAGACTAAATCCTTTTGTGTAATTTGATTGACTGTCTTTTATTAATGAGCTGACTCAAAATCTAAGACATTTAAAATCTTTTGCAGGAATAAACTACATTACAGCATCTGCCTGTATATTCCCAGTCATTTCCTGCAAGCATGGGACCATTCCAAAGCTTGTGGGCATTCCAYCTTCTCTGAGCTAGGAGTGAATCTTCTGGGCTAATTTATAGCTTTATAACTTCCAAATCCCTCATCCTGAAAATTCTGCCCATAACGATTGTTTTACATTATACAGGCTGTAAGAAAATGCTCTAATGTAAATCCTAATTAGGATTCTCTTCTCCTGCCAAGAGATAATACTTGGGAAAAAGAAAAAAAATAAAATTAAGACTTTTATAAAATTACTTGCATAATGTATGCAGGGAGTTGACCTCACCTTGGTAGAGCACAGCCAGATGCTTACTTAAAGACCAGAGGCCATACAGAGCACTGAGATTCTTAAGCACGGGCTGYAGGGTAGATGGCACGCTGGGATCATGAGTGTAGTCATGATATCTTTGTAAGACTGTTTGCTCAATAAAAGCAATCGCTAATGATCGACAGTAGTACACCTTAGGAAACAGAGAAGATGCATATTGAGTAAGAATACAAGATAATAATAATAATACAAAAATACAATACAATAATACAAAAATACAATAAATGAATACTAAGCTCAAAATGGCAATGCTCTGGTGAAGCTAGTGGGGATTTGTTCATTTAAATCTGGTGACAAGATTGCTTAAGATTTAAGGATAGTCTAACAAGAAACACTAAGAGAAAATGTTCTAAAAGATCTTTGCAATGGTTACTTGGAAAATGCTTCATTCAAGTAGATATAAAATCTTAACTTTCCACTGGAGTGCAGTTTGGGTAGTCATACCAGTCATAAGACAGGGCAGATTAAAAAATAAAGAGTGTAACATGGCAACACCTTCCAGCCAGACCCTGTGGGAATACGTAGCTACACAAGAGAGGGGGTGCATGGAAGATTGATCTGATGACTGTAGGATGATTGATAAAATCATACAACTATAAGATGACAAAAGTAAGTTTAGATTTTAATCAATATTATATAGAATCTTATAAAGGGAAAACATTTTTAAYGAGTTTCAGTAACCTACTGAACTCATCACAGTCCATCCTATKAATAAAAAAAATGAAATCTGACAATGTAAGTATGACTTGATTCAATACAATGGCCTGTAACATGCTTTGAAAGAACCAAGTGCTTTGAAAGAAGAGCCTCGTCATGCCCAAAAACTTTTATACCAAATATGTGTAAAATGTTAACTACTGCTTACAAATAATTTTTACAYGTTTTTGAGACATAGCAAAAAAACCTCTCCCTTTCTTGAATTCAAACTGAAGGGAGGAAAGAAAACCTAATGACCTAAGGCATTTCAGTGCTATATCCATGGRAATTGTGTGCCTAAATAACTTTAAAACTTAGCACACCTGAACGGAGAAGGAAGGTGAGTAACCTTTACACTGCTGAGTAAATCATATTCTCTAACACATTGGCCCTAGAACAGACTCCCAAGAGCTGAGCAAGGGACAGACAATCACCAGGCTCAAATTTCTTGTACTTCTCAGGTTGCATGCAACYAGAGGGCAATTTTTGTCCTGACTTTGACATGAGAAGACTGTCTCTACTGCTGCTTCTACGGTAAACATCAGAAAGGCTTCCTTCATTCTCTTGGTGGTTTTAYGCAGACCACACTCTACTGAAGCCAGGCTGGCTCTTTCTCAGCGCAGAGCTGAATACTCCTTCCTGCTCCTGCAGTTTTCAAATTAGTTTTGCAGATAGGATCAACCACAATGGCCATCTTCAGGGAGCAGATCTCTCCCTGCAGTGACAAATGCCAAGTGTTCCTTTCTTGGATGCTAGCCAGCATTTCCCATGGAGGTAATAGAAGTGTTTAGGGAGCTTGGGGATACAGACTGAAATTTGGAGTTATGCCATTTGCAGTTGTTAAACCTCACTGGTGAATCTGTTATTTGTAGATTGTCAGTGTTTCCTTTTCAGGTTCCAGTGCTGTCAGTCTGGTAWCTTTCATGAGTACTTTGCACTATAGAAATTGTGATGGAAAAGACCTATTAGGTCATGGAGTTTAGCTACCTGCCAGAGCGAGATTCTTTCCTACAGTATGTATGTGGCCACAAAAGCTGATGGAGATGTAATAATCAGATGCTGCAGCAGATTTAGTAGTAGTACATATAGTCTTCAAAAGCTGTGATTTCAAACTTACACACACCACCCAGCACATGCCTGCACTTTTCTGAAGGGAACTATCCTTGAAGAGTTCTGTTGATCATAACTGTCCTCCTTCTCACATGATTAATACAATGCACATGCACAGGAATTACATTTTATTAGTTATATGATTTGCTGCTTTATGCTTGAGGAAATTATACTTCATGACATAACGGGATAAAACGAACAGGATCTGGCAAMCTTGGATGAAAGCACACACATAAGTAAAATGAAAAAACTGAACAAGTGTTACCTGACAGTTGTTTCTTGCCTCAAAATCACTTTGCCCTGCCTGYTTCTCCTTGTTCAGCTTTTGATCACTTTCTTGGAGCAGGTAGCAAACCAGCCATTTATATGCTGCTAAGGGAACTGTAGGAAAGAAAAACGAAATTCTTAACATTTTGTGACTTTTCTGGTCACAGAAAGCAGAGTCATAGCCATGCAGAAGACAGTTCACACATTGATCCAGTACCACCTCTCCCAAATAGGAGAAATTTAAATGGCTCTTGCAATACATACATTCCTTCTTGCAATATATGAATATCCCTAGGTCTGCACATGCTTTAAAGCACTGTGGATATCCGAAGTAGCCATTGAAGCCCAAAACACTGGAATTTTGCATGTAGTTGCATGTAGATAACAGCTAGGTACAGTGAGATTGCAACTTTCAGTGAAGACACATCCTTCTGACCATATACTAGTTCCAAATGACCCCGAACTACAAGACCAGGTATCCACAGCCCAGTTTAAACACAGATATTTTCTGATTCCTTCAAAAATTTGAATGTTCTTTTCTTTCCTATTTTAAGCCTTAGGTATACAAAGTTTGGAGTCTCTCTTGAGAATAAAACAAAAACAGAAGACAGTCAACATTTTGTGACCTTATCACTTCTCAACTCTGAAACGATGCTACATGCTGTCAAGAAGACGACTTCTAATAGAGCACAGGTGGCTGAATGTAACTGCAGGTGAATTAACTGCTTTGTATAAGTGGGTTATATTTTTAGAGCAGTCTGGAACTACTAAAAAAAAGTGCTACAGCTCAAAGACCTTGTAAAAATCCTGCTTGTCTGTGCCTTAGCTTAAGATTTAATATGRGGATATTATTTATGTAATTCTGAGTGTTCACATGCTGTCTGAGTATAGGCACCTAGTTTAAGAGCTCAGCTTTTAACAGACCACTACAATAAAGAGGTTCAGATATTTTACTACTATGATCTGGTTCAGTAGGATTTATAAAAGAAGACAAAAAGCATGTTTAGCTATTAGTTTGTGGTCTGATGGATTTCACTAGTAGGAGTCTTAAAACAAAGAAGAAAGTATGCCGTCATTTTGAACTAGCATTTTTCTTATTTGTATATTCTAAGTTATTCAGATTTTCCCTGATAGCTATTATGGTAATGTATCATAGTACCTCACCTTGTATCTCACTTAGGACTGATCATCATTCAAAGCTCAGCTTTTTCTTGCAAATATTTGGGCATGAAAGTGGTTACTGAATTCCAGGAAACAACCCATTGCCTCTTATATACTAAGTTCTTATATACTTAGAATTTATATACATATATGTATATATACTTATATACTACGTGGAATTTCTTTACCTAGTATGTTTTCGGTTTCACAGATTCACTGTTACTCAGTTCCTTGTCTCTGTTTTGTTTTCTCTTCACTTTATTAGTTTTGTCTGCATTAAGTAGTTTGGGGTGAACCTTAAATCTCTGTATCAGGCAGGAATTCAAGTTAAGTTTTGAAGTAGTTCTACCACAGCAGAGGTTTACCTGAAGAGTCCATGCAATCTCCAACACTAAGAGCTGTGAATTTCTGACCAAGAATGTGGTGGTAGTCCTGCAAAAAGTTTATTGTTCCAAAAGGAGATTCAAAAGGAACCTTCTCTTAAAAAAAAAAAGAAAAAAAAAGAAAAAAATGTTTATGAGAAAGAAATAAGAATATTTGAAAATAAAAATCTTTTACAAACTCAGACATACACTTGATGGGCCAGATTCAGATAGACCATTTTTTTTTTCTTTTTTGTGGCCTACTCAAGCAAGTGCTGTCCTTTTGCAGTGTCCTGGATGTTGGTGAAAGTAACTGCTACAAATGTTAACACACAATCACTTATCTAGAGAGTGACAAAATATAATAATGGAAATTACTACTTAACTAGGCAATATGAACTGGTTGAAGCATAATGAACAAGACACCTGACCACTGGACTAAATGATTCTTCTCCATAAGGTACTAATTAGCACAAGTAAGGATAGCAGAACATTTAGTTAGCTTCCATGAGATCTAGGAGACAGAATATTTCTTGCAGCAAGTATCTGTGTACTTGTGAATGTATCATGTGATGGATTCTGTAGCACATTATTTATGCTCTACAAAATGATTAAATGACTATCAGTTGTTTTACCTCCTAATTCCATTATCTAGTCACTGTTGGGTKCAGCAGAGGATTCCAGAATGAGAACTAACCTCTTATGCAATTCATCCAGCTCATTAAGTAGTTGCTTGTTTGCTGAAGTAGGACGTTATTATCACCCTCATACGTGCAGTTTGGGTCATTGTCATTACGAATTTCGCCCAGACGATTCACTTAAAAAGAATAGTGCACATTTTAATATATTTCATTGTATTAATGAATGGTAAGGGAAGAATTATACTATGATAAAAATGTAAGAGACCTAACGCATCTGTTCCTGTATGCATAGCTATTCATACCAGAAGATAAACTTGTAAATTCACTCTTTGACTTGACAAAATGAAYACAGTGGGAAAATTTCATGAAAGTGTGGATCCATTTTAGAAGAGCAGATTTCATCTAAAAAATCTGCATTTTTMTTTCTGGGACTGAAACTGAATCACACACACAGTCTTATTCTGCCCAAATGATGGTGCAGATACTGCATGGATATAGTTCTTTTTGTGGTGTCAAGTATAAAATAAATCTGTAAAAAAGAAGATGAAGAAAAAATCCTTTCTGAACGTATCCCTTATATCTAGATGCTGTTTCCCATCTCCCCCCTCCAAAAAAAAAAAAAAAAAAAGAGGTAGACAAGAACATAAGCAATCTCTTTTTGAGTAATTTATAAATAAGCTTGCAACTTACTGGCAAGGTAACCATGTCCTCCACAAGCTTCTCGGCACTCCTGCGATGCCTGCTGAGCAGTCCAAGAAGACAGTGGTTTGCTGGCAGCAGATAAGGCGTGAATCTCACGTCCCAAATCAGCCTTTGTGGAAAACAAGTTTCTAGTCATTACTAAGTTTTACACCAAGAAAGTTCGTGAGCATGTAAAGAAGAATGTTTCTGCTTTGCACAAAGCCCTACTATGTAACGATGATTTAAACCCATTAAATCCATAGCTTTGTGCACTCTTTAATAAGGAAGAAAAAAGGTTACACATATGTAACATCAAAATTAATTTGGGTACCTTTCTGAGTACACACTTTATCCATTAGTTTGTTTTTCTCACATTTCTGTGACACTGCTGTACAATTCAACAAGTTTATTTCAAGTGTATTGTAATAAGAGCTCAGTTAGYAGGAAATGTGTAAAAATCTCACCTGTCTCTGACTTCTTTGCTTTGTCAATATGCCTATATAAAATTCTGAAAAGTTCTCAAAYAGGGATTTGGAAAAATAATCTAACGCATATACAGCAGCCAGATAAGGAAGAAGGCGCCATTGCTGGAATGAAAAACAAATAGATTTGTTTGCAAAATGATGTATAATCTTATGTGAGCAAGTCTACAAATAATTTCAAAATTTCAGAAAACATTTTTTTTCAATAACTATCTTACAATTTTGAACCAGCTCATTCCCTTTTAATTTGTCCAAATAGAGAATATCTAGTTTATCATGATGGYAACTTAATTATGTTTGTAAAGGATTATTCTCAAGTATAACTATAAGTCAGTTATAGTTAYGCTATTCCTGTTCACGGATTTTGTSATTTTGTGAGAAATGTCCTTTTAAACMAGTGCAAATGTTCAATGAAGCTTTTTGGGCAGAAGTCAGAAGAATGTATTTGTATCCTGTGTTTCTAAAATGCCCAGCACACATCTTGATTCATATGTCAATCTTGATTCATATGTTACTTTTGTACCAATAGGGCAGTGGGTATAACTTTCACTTGTTTTTTTCACTGCTTCATGTGCATAACTGTTTGTTGCACTCTCTTGAAAGAACTGGGCTGTGGAATAGAGAAAAAAAAAATCTTTGTTGCTCCAAATAGATCAGGTGGAAACCTGAAAGGGAAAGAAAAGGGAAAGAAACAGCCAGAGAGGAAGCTTTTCTTGTAGAGCAAGTGGGGAATGAGAGGTTCAACAAGAAGAGGCTACAGAGCATGCARAAATCAAAAGATTCCTAAAAACAGTGGGAAGCAAGCCCAGGTTAACTGTGTAAGAGGTGGAAGAAAAGCAGCTTTTGCTAGAGATTGTTGAAACCCCATAAAATTTTTAAAGTTGCAGTCCTAAGTGCAAGCCATGAAAAAGCACCCATTTTGCACAGACAAACTGCGCAGGCTTACTTTCAACACTTCTTATATATTAACCGTTTCATTTGGCACTTCTGAGTTTTCTCTGTTTTTGAACTTTATCAATATGCTCTTTTTCTGCTTTTTCAGATCAGAAGCCCTTTTGGTGTTTCTCATATGCTTAATCTATGAATAAAAATAATTTCTTCCAAACTTAACCTTAGTTTGGAACATTATCACAGTACACTCCAATTTCTACATTTATAAAGAATAAAGACTAAAAAAGTGAAAAAAARCACAGAAGCAAAAGAAGCACTGACATCTTTTCAAAAAATGCTAACCTCTTTATCTGCAGCAACTTCACATGCACATAAAAGACAGAATTTCTCTGAAAAGGTTATTGCTTTAAAAGACAAACATTTCTAGGTACTTCAGCGTAATAAGTGTTTTGAGTTGCGCTATTCCAAGAACTTATCTCAAAAACCAGATCATGCCAGGAGTAGCAGCAAGGAGGCCTGGAATTAAAATGAACAGCTGCAGCTGCACAGGATCTGTACTTCAGATGTACTTCTGTACTAACTTCAGTGACRTGACTTTTTCTACAATAGCTTTGACTGTTGCTTTGTTTTAATTATACAATAGTCTGTAGATTAGGATTCCCAACTTTTTACCTGTGTTTGGTACTCAAGAACAGGTATTTCTTCACCATCAGTTGGCCCAAACTGGTGGCGAGTTGCTGAGAAGCGAATGGCTATAGATAGGGCGAGTTTCAAATTGGTCACGGACATTGCTGTGATCTGAACTCTGCCRGTGGACAATGACCCAAGTGAAGCACTAAAACGATCTTTAATATCCTGAATGAGTAAAAGACACAGAATGAAAGGTGAGGTTAACATCACATTTACCTGTCCCGAAGGATTCAACTCTGGTAGCATGGCCAAAAGTCTGGAGGCTTGGCCAATTTTATTTCTTTAGATATTCGGTGTAGGTATCCAGGTAGGATCCAGAGAAACTACTCTGCACCAGTGTTTGAAAAGCAAGAAATAAGTAGAATCAGGAAGGCGAGTTGTGACATCTCTGAAGAGCAATTAAAAACTCAGCATTTAAAAACTCAGCATTTGTGATTATGGAGCCATTCAAACAAAAGGGAAAACACTGTGACTAATCACTTGCCTCCTCAGAAGCTTACAGAATTTCTGTCCAGATCCTGATGCTATTTAAAAGACAGATATTTGCATCTGAGCTAGTAACTGCACACTCTCTGCAGTAAGCGGGGAAAACAGGCAAGGATAACTTTGAATACTCATGTAAGCATGAACTCTATAGATGATTACCTATAGTAAAATAATATCTATAGTATWTCATAGTCTAATGTCAATAGCTTTATTTAAGTCAAGACTTCTAGCTCTTCCCAACCCACAAGGCCCATGCCCTATTTCTGTAACCTAATTGTATTTTTCTACACTTAGTAAACTATATTAATGAAATACAAGTCTTAAKTCCTACCTTATAAGAGCTTACGTATTTCCCTTCAGATGTGACATCTCCAGTACTGTTCAGTATATTTTCTTTAGGTATCCTGACATGATGGAACATGGCAAATCTGTTCAAACATATACACAAGCAATGTAAAGTTTATCTTGACACAGTCTTAAGTGTCTACATTACAGAAAAAGAAAATCAAACCAACAAATAATAGCACATGGAGTCAGACGTATCAGTGAGCTGAAAACAGTGCCACTAAACCACGCAGATAATTCGAGGAGAGCATGTGAGGGAGAATAAAAGCCTTCAGACACAGGCCAGTAGAGGAAATACAAGCAGGAACGTGTTTTCTTATCATTTTTAACTTCAGTTTCTTACTCAAATATGATGATTAAAGAACAACACAAAGCCCTTATTTCCTTTAGGGGATCATTTCAACAGCTTCACCTGTAAAGCAATAAAATATTAATGGGAGGAAGATCAATGCATTCTCTTTGAGAGGAAAGACGGTCTTCTGGGTAAAATTACTTACTGGATACATAATAAAATCAAATAGACTCAATCACTCACCCACAGCCCAGAAATGTCAACTGAATGCTCGGTTTGTATGAGTGTAGGTAGGTTTTTTAACTTGATGTGTCAGTTATCTATAAGTTCAGAAAGAAGAACTACTAAAACTTTCTTTTCCTGCTGGGCTATTGTGATTACAGATAACTCACTACTACAAAAAAATTCTACGGAACCAAACAGCCCTGTTGCATTGAAGCCTTGCTCAGTGCAGTCTGGAGACTGTAAATGCTTTGGGATCAGATATTGTGCCTTTTTTGTAATTCTAAAATATAGATCTGTGAAGCTCTTTCCTTTTAGCATAATATAGAAAAGAATAGAGCTGAATTAGCATGCTGTCAGGGAACTGAAAGGAGTATTTTCCTTCGCTTAAACTCAAAATAGGACTTCTGTCCCCTATAATCTTAAAAAGGCACCTCAAAAAGGAATAAGCCAAATGATCTTTTCTAAATTGTGGCATGCTAGCAGTAATAAAGAAGGAACCTGTTGCAATAGGAAAAATGTCTTGAGTAGTCATACTCTTCAGACAGAAAGTGTATAAACTGTTTCACCCAATTGGGCAATACAGCTTGGCACACCACCAGTAATATCAGCTCTGCTCATGAATATCTCAGTATCTAACAGCATTTGAAAGCTGCATTTGTAATCAAAGCAAATTCCTTTTGTCTGCCAATATTGGCTGATCTATTTAATAATGCTCATGAGAGCCAGGTCTTTCACATTAATAAATTACATAAGGGTTGCATTGCTACATGTGCTTTAAAATTATGAGTTGTTTCCAGGGAAACATATCTGCATACCAAATTTATTCAGCCTTAGAGATACAGAGTATTTTCAGCCTTAGCCACAGAGAAAAGTATGCTATCCTAACCAGAAACCAGCTGCTTCCTAGGCTTATTCCTCCTAAGAAGTGCTTTAGTGAGCACCAGTTTCAGTGGGGCAACACTGCTTGGTGATAGAAGCAAATTCAGATTTTCCAAAAATCTGATAACCATCTTTATTAATTTTTTTCAAGTTATCTACAATTAATAATAATAATAATAATAATAATAATAAAGCACTTCAATAAAGATCTCCTGGTTAAACGTATTTTCCTTGCTTCCTAGATCTCAAAAAAAACCCATCACAATTAAAAATACACACTAAGACCCATTTTTAAGCAATAGTGTTCATGTTACATAGAATAGAGCAAGAAGATAAGAATGTGCTCACACAAATGGTGAGGCAGATGCTAACTATAGAAGACTATTTCCTTGATATGATAACTGCCAGTTACAGCATGTCGAAAGCTAACCATGGGCTATTTCTTGTAAGCCAAAYAAGGACAAACAAGAATTTTAAGAAGGCATTTGAGGGATGAAAATAAGGTAGYTTCACAGGTGTTTGTAAAGGTCCCTCCCAAGCAGAAAAGGAGGCACCCCGTAATCATGACAATGAACAAGACTGCAAATTGYCCTTTTTGTGTTTTACATTCAGAAAATTAAAATCTACTAATATTGCATATGCTGTAGATATCTGTCAAACAAAAAATAGTTGAAATAAAGTACACTGAGACAGTTTGGGGGAGTTCAGATTTTTTTTTTTCTATCATGTTGTCCATTACAGATGCATCATTTCCTCGTTTTTCTGTGAGGTGCTATCAAAATAAATTCATACAAAAATGGTACAAACTAAGAAGCAAAAACATGAGACAGAATTAGCAATTATAAATCCCTCAAAATATTCCCAAGAGGAAAGAAATAAGATATRTTGTCTACAAGTACTAGATGAAAATAAAAGCAGAAACTTACAGAACTGGGATTCAGAAGACTCTGTGATATGACTGCCAACTCCTGTTATGTTTTTTACTCCAAGAACTTTTATGCTTTTGAAATCTTACTTTGTAATCATTAGACACACTGGCCAATTTGAACTTGATATCGGAACATATTAAAAATAAATAATAAGGTTTAATGAAGTCAAATATCATGTTTCTAAAGTTTATTAACCTAGAAAACATAGTGAATAGACATGGACCACATCTGTCAACGCATTTAGGAGAAAATGCCCTTAAATAAATTAAGAAAAGTAGAAATATCTCACAATAATGGAACCGTGCAGACTGTCATGGGGATATCATGTACCAGCAAGTCTGGAAAAYAGCTAAATTGCACRTGGTGATGACATGACCATTGGGTTTGCAAACTCCACTGCCTCTTCTACATAGCWATTAGTGCAACAGAGATAAAAATCTTGCTGCATTTGGATAAACAGCTCTCACTTTAACTATATACCACATGATTCTACTGTGTTGGCCTCCAGCTGTGTGATTTTGGTCATGATAAATTCATAGGATCATAAATTTTAAGGTCAGAAAGAGCGACCATACCATCTAATCTGACATTCTGTAGRAAATGGTAGATACTCCATGGTTGGATTTGTAAAGCAAACAGCCCCAAATCATTCTGTCTTGATCTGCAAATTGTACTTGGTCAGGAAACCAGMACTTAACTGCTGACTTTGGTGAAAATCATAGTTAAAAATGGACAAGAAAACAACATGCCTTCTTTCTGGCTATGGTTCCACAATGTTTTCTCTTTCTTTAAATATGAATTCTCTGCCCTTTAAATTTCTGTCACTTACAACCCTTCATCAGTCTAGTGCACGTGTATACATGCACATCCCTATCTGATAGTGGACAAAGTCACACAGAATAACCTCAACATCCTAGCAACAAGTACACGATACTCCTAGCAATGCCTAGTACATTATATTTTACATATAATATACAAAAAAAAAGCATTTTTATAAGATCTAGAAAACAGATAAAAAGAAAAATGTACTATACACACATCTACTGAGACGAGTCGAGGAGAACGAAGTTGTATTCCAGAGGYAGCATTCTTGTTACGGTTCTTTGGGCAGCAGTTTAGGGAACATTTCAAGCACAGTTAATATTATTGACTTTAAATTATGCAATAAAAATTCATCAGGTGTGCAGTAATGTTGATAAAAAAGGAGCAGCTGGAAAAGCTACAAGTTCCTTCTGCCAGTACTAAATTAATAGGCTGTTACCTATGGTACCAAAAGCTCAAGCATGCTTTGGTGAACTGCAAACCCACTAAAACACCTTTCCTGCCATCTTCTGTTATTGACCATGTCAGAGATGGTGCAGTGATAGTTCCTTTAACCCTCCTAGCCACAAAGAGAAAGCAGGTGAATGGTACTGGAAGACTGGGAATCAAGCGATCTCATGGCTGTTTATGGGATACAGTAGACCCTGGGAAGGATAAGGCTTAAGAAGTTTGCTGAAAATACTGTAGAAGAAAATGGCTACATATTCCAGACTGAAAACTCACAGGAAAGTTAGAGTTGAGAAGAGCTACAGAGAATCTAGGGAAAAACAAACAAACAAACAAACAACTAAACAACTATTCAAGGCAGTAATTTAGGCCTAGTTTCTATAGGCAAAGCAGTAAGGTAAGAATTTAGCTCTGTAACAGTAAGGTTCAAAGGCTGTGATAAAACAACATACTGCTTTACAGGTCTCCTAATTCTTCTCCTATTCACAGAACAACTCGTGACACACACAAGGCAGTGCTCCTTGGCAATGGGGTCACGTCTTAGTCATGCGCATAGCATGGGTGTATTTGTGCAATGTTTCACCTTGGCAGTAAAAGCGAAGTGTTGGAAGGCATTACAGAAAAATACCAATGATTCCCTGCAAAATCACCACTTTGATTTAAATTACAAATAAACAGGATATGTCTTGCAAAACATTTGGTTCAACTATGCAAGCAACGCTGTTTACACTGACTGATATCAGTARATACATGCAAGAGTATTTTAACATCTCTTTTTATGTTATGCTGGCTTCATGATCTGTCTGAAAACAGGTAGGTTTGGGGTGTTTTGATTAGTTTTTTGACAGTTCCAGTTCCCCAGTTCATCCTACTATGCAGCTACACAAATGTTACAAATGTTTGTCTCAGCACAAGGGAAAAGGCAGTACGAGAACAGAAACAAGCAACTATGCAACYGTGCATGGGATTTGATCTTTGCTGTAAAATTGTGCTCCAACACAATCTATCCCAGCTCCAATCTTCCCAGGGAAATAACTGCAGCCACTGGAAAATCTAATTAAAGTCGGAGACAAAACTCCTTCAAAGGACTAGATTCTAATTTATTCTACCCTTAAACTGATTAGCAAAGCCCCAAGTTATTATGGACACTCAAGCATACTGAAATATTGACAACCAAACAATKAATAATATTTAAATATAATCCACAGAGAATTGGTAATACACACTATTTTTGCAAATGCGCAAGGAATGGTGCTGAAGACTTTCAGACCCTGCAATCTTCCCAGCACCACTTAGTGCTCTTCTGTCCCAAATACTCTCCTCTACCCATTTTCTCTTGGTTATTTTGTTTTATTTTCAGTATCTAGAATATCGAATCTGGCTTCAGTTATTTTACTAAAGTAAGTCCTAAATGCCTTAGCTCATGTCATATGTATGGAAAGACCACACATGAACGTGAAAGGTTTAAAAACAGGTATAAAAAGGCAAAAAATCTTCAGTTTTCCAAAGTCCATTATTGTACTTAAATACAGTTATCAGTTAGTCCTTCTCCATGCAGAAAAATCCTTTTCTCTCCCTCAAACAAGATAGCTAAAATGAACAGCCTTATCTTTGTCAGTGATGCCAAAATTTCACCAGTTTTATGATAGTTTCACCTATAAAAGAAAATCACCGTTATCAGCAGATAAGTCTGAGCAGCACAGAGTTATGTTTTGCAAAGGCAGGCATGTTAAACACCATTTCAGAAAGACAATTTTCCTACTCTTCAAACTTTTTTTTCTGAAGACTCAGGTGGATATCTCATTTCTCTATCTTCTTTTTATTTCTGAGTGGARAAGGCAATAGTTTGCCACTAGTTCCAACCAGACATGAGCTAGAGTCACTACTGACTCAGGGGCAAGCACTTGCTGATGYACATCACAGAGAGAGGTTATTTTGCTAACGTTGTTATGTTAACCAGGGTAGACAGGTGATTGTTGAAAACTCAAAGGAATAAAGAGAAATTCACCTCAGCACCTCTCCAAGCTCTTGTCTTCTATCCCTCTCCTCTTATATCTGCTGTGTACATTATTGAAAAGTCTCCAGATCTCATACCATTTTTTGGCAGCTCATTTTTCCCCTGCAACTTCTTCCATTTTTGGAGTTCAGTGAACAGCACATTTCAAAGAATCCTCAACCACTAGCAATAGGTGGCCATTTTTATATCATAAAATTTAAGATTGAAGCACTGGCATCCTCTGGTGGCAGCCTGCCTTTTTTTTTTTTTCTTTTTGGTAACAAAACACAAGAGRACCTTAAGCTGCTTAAGTTGAAGAGTTTTGCTTTTATTATTATTTTTATTATACAAAATGTGTGTGAATGGCATAGAGAAAGAAAAATGTTTTACAATAATTTCAAGTGATTTTGTCTTTTTGTTTTAATAGGTAGTTGAATTTGGGAAGACTTGCAAAAACCAGTTACAAAGCCATGAGAATTATTTGAAAAGACAGATTTTCAAGGAGCAGACAAGTCAAATGGATTTACACTGCAAAAGTTCTTACACTGCTTCTGGATAATTTTTGTCTCCTGTGGAAAACTTTACATTCTGCATTAGCAACAAACTACCCTTCAGTCTAACAACCCATGAGATTAATAGTTTTTTTAAAAAAATKAAGGGCTACAATCATCTGCTCTGTTCTCTTACATAGCACAAATCAGTTGTGTTTTCCTAGGAATCCTTGGAATTTCCTCCTCCCTATTCTATAAAGCTCATTCAGGAGCTTAACTGTGTGTACCCCTTTGCACCTCTTAATTACAACTGCATGTACCTGTTTGCAGAAAAAGCCTCAGTAAAAGCTTCTTCAAGAACAAAACGTAAGATCTCTATCAGCTTTCCTACACCGTGATACCCTTCTGATCATTTATCCTGAGCAAAACTTTGTGGAAATATATTTGATCTACATAAGTGTGTATTCAGTATTTAAATCAGACCACATACGTTCAGAAAAGCAGCCAAGTTTGCAGTAGAAACTAACACTTTTATTCACAAAATAAAGGGATGTTTCCTCACTCCCACACAACAGGCTTCTACCGCGCACAGGAGCTACAGGCTGTGCTTTATCCAGGTTATTTTGGTATGTAAACTGACCTCCCAGCTAGGAGGTAAGATCTGGATGAGGCTGTTTCTGAAGTTCCAAGATGAAGTCTCTCCCTGCTAATTTTGACATTTCAGACATCATGTAGCCAACAGTCCATCTCTAACAGAGGGTGCACAGCTTGCTGCTCCTCAGATGAGTGCAGAGCTATGAAATAACTACCTCTCCATTCCATCCCCGGCCTCATGTACATCTCAGAAGCAAATGTGTATGAATCCTGACATTTCTGACAGACCAGTGCAAGCAGGAAGGTAGCAAAGGGAAAATTAACTCTTGTGTTGACATCTAGTCTCAAATCTCTTCAAAAAAAGAGTTGAGGGACATCTGGTAACAACCTCCTACAGTTTGCATCAGAATGAAGGGTGTTTTTTGGTATCATGGGGCATGCCTGTGTGTATCATGGGGCATGCCTGTGTGTTTCTCATATTATGTTTACTTAGATTTAAGCTTTTTAGTGGAGAGTACGTTCTATATACTTGGAGGCCTAAATGCACGACTGGGGCTCCCTAGACACATCTATGCAGGAGGTAACGGGAATAGATTTTTAAAAGGCATATGCAAAGTAAACAGAAAGATTAGAATATTATATGGTTATATTACATGACCTATGATATCTTGACTAAGATACAGAATTTTTTTTAACAGCTATTGTTATCTCTTTTTTACAATAAACTAACATGCTGGATGCACTACGAGTCATCACCCCTATCTTAAGAAATCATCTATTTTTTCATTAGATCAGCAAAGGAAAAATAGATTRTAAAATCCTGTCCACCTTAGAGATATTTCAAGCACAAGGTAATCTTATATCTATACTCTTACATGGATGTATAGATACGCTATAGACAAACGTAGGAGCATGAAAACTGTATACAACATTTAGCATGCTCTTTTCCTTCCTCATGGTGTGCTTAAGACCACGCTGAAAAATAATAATAAAGCGCAGAATTTGTCCATTTCTACTTAATATGAAGCAGAATTACTTTGAGATTGTTTATTTAGGCCCAGGCTATGGTGCCATCTGGTGGCCAGCAGTTTGTAGTGTAGATGCAGAGTGAAAACAGAATTCCAATTCTTTTACGATATTTACAAAAAAAAAAAAAAACACATCCTGTGTATAGTATGATTTATGTCTGTCTTTATGTGGATATGCAGTTTTCCTGCTGTATCTCCTTCCTGTTAGATGCTTTGGGATAATGAAGTAGGGCCAAGAATTTTTCTTTCTTTTTTTTTTTTTTTGAAATAATAGCAAATTAAAACCACTAATAAATAGCTCAAAAGTAGAGAAATGGCACAGGAACATGTCTGCACCACTACCGTGTAATACAATCTGCCATATTCCTCTATTCAAATGGACTGACTTACCCATTATCCAATCCATTCTGCCCAATTTTCTTTCCTATGTCACCTACCATCACACCTGGCATTGGTAAGAGTGTTTTTGTATCTCGAATCTGCATAGAAATGGAACAGAAGAGTTTCAGTTGAAAGACATTTCTTGGATGGCTTTTCAAATAGTGCAAATACTCTCAATTTATATTCTGTTATTAACATTAAAGAAAGATTCTCCGATTTCTCTAAGCCCATAATCCTGGATACTTGTACTGATATACCTCTTCTAGGACATAAATCCGACAAAGAAAAAGACCTAGGTATTATGACAGTAATTACACTAGTCCGTCAAAATATGCCTAAGAAAAAAATATTTCTCTCATCAAATTAGCTTTAAACCCTTCCTCTAGCCTGTATAGATGTAGCAGAAATCAACAGAACTTTTATGCTTTTGGGGTTTTTGAATTTGACATAAATCCTATTCTATCAACAACCAGTTTATTTAGCTGTTCACAAGTTTCCTAATCCATTGGTATGTTTTCTAATGCCTTTAAGCTTAAAATGGATCTTTGTGGTAGAAACTTTGTTCCATATAGATCATCTTACAGGATGGGCAGACATAATTCACCTTAAGCCTCTTCTAAGAATTTTGTGACTTTGTATAGATACATTATAGGCTGTGTGATAATCTGGAGGCTTTCTAGTCCTTCTGCATTTTCCACTTACAGAAAACTGGCATTATAAAATTGGCTATTAATTATGAAAAAAAACAAACAAAAAACCCCCACAGTGAACAATTAAAATTAATATGCTTGTTAGAACTGCAATAAATATTGATAATATTAACCAAAGAATCTGCTGGTCAGACACGAATAGCAGCATAAAAGAAAAGTCAAATTTGAACTCTGCTTCCCTCCCACCCAAAATTAGCACTATTCCCATCCAACCTGCACAATAAAAGAATGCAATCCATGGCACTGTCCATCGGGAGTATAGAGCTGGGCATATACAACTGCATGAGTGGCACTTTTCCCCATATTACCAATCCAGAACTTTGCAGCTTCAAAATCAGGAGTGTTGATGATAAACTCCTGTAACCACAAAAAATGAGAAAAGTTATATAAATCATAAAAAGACACATTTATTAATTTTAACACATTTACTTTAATTATGTTAATGAGCATGGTGATGTTTTGAAAATGGCCATTAATTGCCAGGGTCTCACTCTATTCTTGACTTCAGCAGTATGAGACCTCTCTTTTTATCTTGTGTTCAACTTTGGAGAGAATGCATTTATCTAGGAGAAATTTAACGAGTAAGTTGCTCATAGCAAGGCTTAAAATTCAACTTATACACCAGCTTATTTTGAGTAAGCGAAGTGAGAGCCACAGCACCATTTCCCAGATCCGGGGTTTGGATATGCAAAGCAGGGCTATAGGTCCACGTTGGGCTGAAAATTGTAAAGGGACCACCTACTTCTTGAGCAGTTTTCCACGGAAAGGAACCCCAGCTGAGAGTGTGAAAGCCAGCACAATTCCCAATGTGGACAACTGGGGAACCATCAGTAGTGGTCACGCTGAAGAATGCATGTAGCCTAAAATCTAGACACAGCTTAAAAATTCAGATTTTTAGATTCTATGCAGTATATTTTTATGGATGTAAAACAGATCTAAACTCATAGCTTCATGATCTCATCAAAGATACAGACACTTCAGGTGTTTTTATTGCAGTGCACTCTTCACCAGTATAAACCTTCACTTATCTTAATGGAACTTTGTATGCAGCCAGTCTTGTAAGGGCTTTTTCAGGACAGTGATCTGATTATCCAGAGTGATTAAATTATCTTTTAATTGCCTCTATGTCAGAAAAACACAGACTGGAATGTTGATCTGCCAAAGGATGCACAATGTTTATGTTTAAAATCTATCATTTACGATTTTCACTCTTTTCAAGTCAATAAATGATGTATAGCTTATTTGTTGCTAATAACAGCACACGCTTCTGTACCTCAGGCTGCCAGAAAGGCTAAAGTCTTTGGAGTAAGATGATAWGTATATCTTTTGGGGTATTAAATAATGAGCTTTAAATTTAACTTTGCATTACCCAAGAATACAGATGGTAAGTATAGTATGTAGTATATACAGTATAACTTATAYTAACTGCTCTTTACCTGCTCAGTTTACTGTAAATATTGATATATGATAGACAGTCATTCCACTGCTCTGTGGTTTTCCTTTATTTACTTTTCTGTCTGAAAATGGAATGACTGTGGTTGCATTTCTTTTTAAGGTATTAATTAATTAATCAGTGAGTATTAAACTCACTGCTTTGCATTAGTCACAAATAATACCACAGAACACTTTTAACTGTTTTGAAAATATTGGAAAATTGTGTGGAAACACGCCCAACTTCTGAAATTCCTATACTTACCCTTATATTCTCTCTGCTGGAATCAATCTCTTTCTCTTAGAAATACACGAAAGGAAAAAAGGCCTGTCTCTGAACTTAGGCAACCACAGCACATRAAAGGGGATGTACTTCTGTTTTGTTTTTATTGAACTAGGAGTTTACAAATGCGCTCTTCTCTGCAATAATTTGATATATTTTTATTTGGAATTAAACTTCATTAATTCTTACCAGTCTAAGAACTTCGTGAGTCATTATGCCTTGATAATAAGTAATAGAGCCTAACAGTGTCAAACATTATTCCCATGTATTATGGGCTAACCTGAGTGCTGCTGTCAAATGTGGCAGTAGTTCGTATGCCTTTCGTATTAGTCCCATGGCTGAGCTCAGTAAGAGCAAAACATCCAAAAATCTAAATAAGGAGACATAAAGCACAACTCAAGTTTAGTTTAATACGGCAGTTAAAAGCAGATTTTCTAACAACTGAAAATCCAGCTGTTGGATAGTGACTAGCAGTTTTAAGAAACCAATCAGACCTAACCCTAAGGTTAGGGCTGCAATTGCATAACCCCTAGGCTTCTGCTTACGCTGGGGGTCATTAACAGAATTCATCCTGCTTTTAACATGTGGTATTGGCATACAAGCCAGGGCTATATATCAGTTCAGCTCAGAGATATATATCAGGTCAGAGATAAGCATAGAATTTAGGAAAGAAAGTTAAAGGAGAGTAAGAAGTTGACAACAACAAGATAAAAATTGATACAGAATAACAAAAAAGCATGAAACGCAGGAAAATGGTAGCGTCCTTGGAACGTATATTTACCTTACAATATCAAATAGGTTGAGGCCAAAGAGTAAACTCTGACCGCACGGCCAATGGCACAGATAAGAGAGACTATTTGGGATTGGCTCTTTCTAGATTGACTGTAGTTACTTAGCCAAGGACTTTGTCCTTTGGATTCCATCCTATGTATGGCCATATGATCCACACAGCATTTCAGTTCAGGGCATCAAAATGGTAGTTTAAAGCATCATGCACAGTTTGCAGGTGTATGGTGAGGATATGGGAGTATCCAAGAATGCACAAGTTGCCAGTTTATTTTAAAGGACTACACAGACAAAACCCGGGAAGTCTAATCCATTCTGCCTTTTGGGAGGAGTCCTTGGAATGAATTTAGAATGAATATCCCCAATTTTTTTCTGCATGTTGCACTGGACAGCTTAAAAAAACACCAGGAAGTGGTATAACAATTATCAGTGAGGATATTTAGGCCTCAGTACTTGAATCTGCTCCTTGGGTTTCTTCCATTTTGCTATTTTTAAGTATCAAGGTACCTAAAGACACCAGAAATGACACAAAGGTGCAGGTACCAAAGAATTCTGACAGAATCTAATTCTATTGAGTTATCAGAAAAAATTACCTCCATGTTATAAGCTTTCTTCACAAAGTCAATAAACCTCATAGAAGCACTCAAAATTGCACCTGAAAATACCTGCAGAAACAGAGAATTACGAGTGAAATCCATGACAACATGTTGGAAAGCACAGATTGAACAGCGAACTACTCCTTAGACCATACTTTGGAGACCTAAGTCAAGATTTCACCTTGTCATTGTCCATATACAGAGGTTTGAATGCTCTTGGAATAAGAGAAACACTCATCAGTGACCGAAGAATAAAGGGCCCATTAATGCAGTACTTCCACGACATGATCAAATTTTTATAGTTCTAACCTGTTCAAACCTTCATTGCAAGCTCTTCAAAACTGCAAGCTTACTTCCCACTTGAACTTACGGATGCCATTTGAGCAGAGAAAAAGCTTTAACAGTGTTTAGTTTGTTTCACTGTAAATGAACCAAAATCAGAAGAAAACTGCTTGAAGAGCAGACAAGAGCAACTATTACTTGATGTTAAKTATTTTTTCTGGAAGACTCTTGTGTGGGCAACTGAAAAATACCCACGTATTGAGGCAAATTTTAAATATTTGGTGTTATAATAAAGACAAAAACACCAAGTGGAGTACATATAACTGAGTTCTTTTGGCTGCTACTGCCACAAAGATAATACAGAGGAGGGCACAAAAGAAAGCGAAAATGACACTACAGGGGTCCAAATATCTTTCTGCAGCTCTGCCCATCCTGCTTCAGCTTTCCTCACCAGGAGTCATTCCAATCGAGACAGGTCTTACATCCTGTCTGACAAAGATCATCAAATATCATCTCACAGCTCACCAGCTTTTTTTAAGTCACTAGCTCAATTTGAATCTCAAAAACAAAGAAATAGACTGTGCAAAGATATTGCTTTAATAAAATAGGCAAAAAGCAACAGGATTATGGTACTGTGAGATCTTTAAATTTAAATAGACATCAGTATATATTTTTGAACTATACTTACACTGCTGTGTAAAAAATACTTGAGACATGGAGACCAATCATACATCCCTAAAAAGCTACTCATATGAAAAACTCTTATTGGTTTCTCTCTGATCTCTTCTGGAGTAAGAAACTCATACTCAAAGATCCTTTTACAGYGCAGGAATGTCAGCTCCTGATATTTCTCATAGCTCAAATCTTCTCCAGGATGATGCGCAAAGAGGGGATCATTTTCTAAAGCAGAGAAGATTCTATTCTTAAGGGAGAAAAAAAAATGACATGAGAAAGTTTATCCAAGGACATTAACAAAAACACTTAAAAGATTTCTGGTACAACATCAGGCCTCAAACTACAACAGTTTGATAGAAGAGGTAACTTTATAGACAAAACCAAAACTCCCCAGAATTTAAAAATACATTTAAAAAGTTCATCACTAAATATTACAATTCACGCAGCTCAGTTTTACAAAAGCTTCTTAGTCCTCAAGTAGTATATGATAGATGCACTTTGAATATTAGACAGCAGTATTATACTACTTACTTTTTACAATTGTCTCATTATTTCACTGTGAAACAGTTGGCAGGATTCAGCAGAGACAGCCCTCAATTTGAGCACAAAAATAAATCTCTAAATTTCAGTTAGAAATATGCTATAATGCTAATGCCATTAGGCTACCATGACTGCTCTGCTCCCAGACAAAACTGGAAACGTGCTGCAGTTAATACAATTGCTGCATGTGAATGTTCGATTTGTGGATGTTCATCTTTTAACATTTTACTTAGGATTTTCGCCTTAGAACACATGCTACTGGCTTTTCTTCCATCAGGTCCCTGTGTCTTGGAGATATTCATGCCTCCTTCACTGTTCGTCATGTAATTAAGAGAAGAAAAATGCAGTATATGCAGCAAAATTTTTTAAAAGATTTTTCAAGTCCTCCTCGCTGTAGAAAATGTCACAATATGAGAGAAGGAAAACAGGAGAATCTATGTGCTTTTTTTCTTTTGCTTGTCTTTTTTTTTTAAAAAAAAAAAGTTTCTTCCCTTTGTATGTACAGTAATATTTGCCCAATCAAAYACAGGGCATTTTCATTTTCCTAGGTCTTTTAAACATATCTGCCAGGCAATTTTGATTTCTCTAATCCACCTTTTATGATTTTCATAGCTACAGTGAAGCTTCATGATTAGCTTAAACACATGCAAATCCATACCACCACCAAAAAGGGTAGTTCTACCTCCTCCTGTAACCTCTGGGTTACATATTCCCAGAAACTCTCTTCTGCTCAAATTTCTCCTTTTCTTTTACTGGAGGGTTAGCTGTCAAACAGGCAAGSAAATCTGTGCAATTGAAATGCCACAAAAGCACAAGCTGCCAGCACAGATGACAGATGAACTTATGACAGGTCAAAGAAGGACATAAATACTGCTTTTGGTAGGGGAATGAGCTTAGAACAGCTTAAGTGAATTGTAATGGTATGATTTAATGCCAGCCCTATAGAAATAGGGTACAATATTGTTCTTTCTAGAGAATTATACTTTTTAATGAAGATCTGTAATGTAGCACATGCAATCTTCCCCACTACTCATGATAAGCAATGAAACAAGCTTTAGTAGGAAGCAAAATAGGTCGCTTAAAATTAATTTCTTCATGCTCAGCATCTGCAGAATATTATTAAATACCCTTCCTCTGAATCATGTCCACTAATTTCTGTGCAAAACTGTGTAGTTCTATAAACACAGTTCTATGCAAAATTAAAATAAGCTTACAATTTTTGCAATGCCTACCTTKAGTTGGATGGTATCTTCCCCATCTAAAAACACTGCCATTTCCTTCCAGTTGAAGGAAGCTTTCTTACGATATSTGCAAAGTGGTCCTTTGGGTAAGTCTGGTAGCAAAGTATCCCATGAACTTTGGCTGCCAGCTGGTTGTTTCAGATCCACAGTGGATGCCATCCTTGGGTTAAACAGTGCTGCACCCAACAGAAACAAATATATCGTGAACTAAAGCACTGCAGATCACTATTTTTTCACATAGTTTTACAAGAGAATAATAAAAAGGAATTTAAGAGGGCTGTTAAGTAAACCCATGCAGGTTTGTTCAAATGTAYGAGTTCAGTAGTACAGAATCAACTAAAAACTTGACTTCACATTGTTGTAATTTAATTAGATTGGTAAAAGCTAAGACAGAAATGTCTTAGCTTGGATCAAAAATGAAAGACATAGCCTTATTAAAATGTGATCTAACATTTTTTAAATAAGCAAAATAAAAAATAGGTGCCATCAATTAATATTTCATATAAAGAAATGGAAGGCAAGATAAAAGAACAGGGGAAGAAAACAACACGAAAGGTAAATAATTAATTCACCTCACTTCTACCTGAAATAGAGAACAATAAAATACCAAAGSATCCAAATATGCATACAAAAAAATAATAAAAAAGCACTGTAATGCAGAAGATGCCTGCAATACCTCCCCATTACTAGTAAAAATTTAAAGGATTTTTAACTGAACAACAGATTGCTTGTATGTCAAGGTTTGGTTTTTTTTCTTATACCAGAAGTGCTATGAATAAATAACCCAAGCCAGAAGACTTCAGAGAAACAGCAAGAACTTGGACCTTATTTCCACTGGCTGAATATATGAATGAGTTACTAKGTAATACACATCCTTGTACATCCAAATGGAAAAAGCAAACTGTTGTATAATTTTGCATATTTGCACCTATTCTTTGTTAAAGAATTGAGTCACTCCTGTCTGCTCTCACACACTCACAAAGTCCTTTCCATTGATGCTGGTGTTTTGTTTTRTTTTTCAAACTAGGTGACATGACCTAATTTGTCATATAAGGTAAAGTTATCATGACCTCAGAAAACTGCAGCACTACATAAGTATAAAAACTGCATGTCCTGCTTTCTAAGTCTGCTTCCCAAAAATATGGTAATGCTGTACAGAAACAAAATTATGCTTTTGAAAGTTTTAATAGCCTTTGCCAATTACTTTCTTGAAYGGCTGAAACATTAAATGATGCATTTTAATGATTTTAGATAGGATAGTCGGAAAAAAATGTATTTCTTTTCCTCTTTAATCCACCTATTTCCACCTTATTTGAATTTCATACAGAACAGTCTTGAGATAATGAAATTTCTTTGATATATTTTTCAAAGGTCTGTAGAAGTTTCTAGATATATGAGATGACAATACTGCATATAATTGGGAAACACTTTTGGCTCTGTGTAGGAATGGTACAGTTGATTTTTTTTCAYGTGATAGGCTTCTATATATTAATTCATTTAAAATGATACTTCATCATTTAATTTATAAAAAAAATCTTGCATAAATCTCATTCTCTGAGACACATAACTTTTAGTACACTCATTATTATTTTCTCAGGAAACAGAACTTACTGTTTTACAGCTGGAACTCTTTTTTAACTCTGAAAAAGATAGTGGACAATGTCCATGCACTACCTCTGTGTATGAAGTTTAAATCAAGCTTCYAATCCCAGACTTTCTGTAATGATCAACCTTTCTTGACTACTGAAGTGGGAAAACTCTCCAATAAGGAAGATATTTCTCTTGTGGCATTCAAAAGGCAGCTGTGACAGAATCTTGCTACTGCAGCTATCAATACCACAATTAGATCTGTGAAATTCTGCAGAGATCTACAGAAATTTTCCATGAAACTAACATACATTGCTAGCACAAATACTCCAAAAAAGCTATTTAAAAAGTGCTAATCAAGTAAATAAATGCTCTTTATCAGGCAAGAGGGTATGTTTACATCCTAGAAGCATGGATATAGCATTTGGAGCATGAAGGAACTACTGCAGGGAAAGTCTTCAATATTTTCCTGCTGCTTGTAGCATCATCCTGCCCCTTGGCCCGTAATTAGTGCCACTTTGCCCATGTTTCAGCCTCTCTGCTGCACTTCAGCCACTTCAGGGGAAGAAGAGCCGAGACAGGATGCAACAAAYGTTCTTTCTCCAATAGTGGCTTCTTCTGCACTGCAGGAGCAGATGCCTAGAGTAACTTCTTATAATTTTACTGAATGAGACTTAAAATACTGAAGAGAAACATGGAAAAATTCATTAGATAAGGATATACTTTGTGGGCTGACACCAGCCACTAATGGTTCCTTATGTGAACAGAACAGATGCACTACGAGACTAAGCTATAAGGAATGTTTGACTTGACTAGCAAATAGCCCAGATGGTTATTTGGGATAATGGGAAACTGAGGGCAGAAAGGATGAGACGAATGACCAGGTAACTGTGAGTGATGATAGAGCCAGATATCGTGAATAGTATACTGAAAATGTAGTATACTGCAAATACTTTGGTGGGCTAGCATGGAGTAAGTTGAAGTGCTGATTTAGGCACCTAAGTACTAATTTAAGGCAACTAATCTTATCCAGAGCTAGGCTTGGCTCACACAGCTCCACGTGCATTTGTAAGCTCTGTGCCACCCTAGTATACCAACCAGACCATTAGGAGCTCGGTACAGAAACAGATGACTTTGCACACGGTAAACACCATTATCGCCGTCCCTGTTTGCTCTTTCATTGCTGGGATACGGTGAGTGTTTTGAACTGGGAATGGGTGAATGGGACAAGCAGGAAGCCTTGTCTGCRGTGGAGCTGTTAAAGGTACAGAATAAATCTGCACAGACTAATYAAATGAATATACTGCAGTTCTGCCYTCAAGAATCAGAAAAATATTGGGCATTTCTTCTAYGCACAAGATGCAGTTCTGGAAATTTACACRTACATGGGTAGGAGCTTCTCTCAAGTGTCATCTTCCTATGACTCAAGGCTCGATTAAAGGCTTTATTGTATTAAATCAATACAAAATATCTTTATATTTATAATATTTGACCACACTTAACCTTCCCTTCCTCCCCTCCCCCCTTTTTCTCAAAGTGTTCCTTTAAAGGTGTTAGAACGGCTTCTAACTTTTTTTAGTCTATTCTCCTGCACTTTTTCTAACCTCCCTTATTTCTTTATTTCTGTGCAGTTGGCCTCAGGCTCCGACATCAAAAGTAGCAAGGCCCCATTAAATCTGATATTTTATTGCATTTTTATGGGTCGTGACTTTCCTCCAACAAACTGCAAGACTTCCCCAAACCAGCAGAATTTGGTTAGCAGCAGGGACAGCTCTTCTGGCCCTGGACAKCAGCAGAAGGTCCTGACTTCTGCTAAAACCTGCCCCAAAAGACAACATCTCACAGCCCTGCTTAAAGCAGATGTCGAGTGTCCTCCACCCCTACCYGTTTGTACCACACGCAGCAACTCACGTCACGTTATTTATAGAGTTCTTTTTCCTCATCCTGATCTATCTCTTTGCTCTTTTTCGTTCAACCTGACAGCCTCGCTTGGGCCAGCTCCTCCTTATGGATAAGGARGGCACAGGAGAGGAGGGCTGGATGCCAGTATTGTCACACGGGACTTCCTAAGCTGCCTGGGAAGGGGTAAAGGCCAACAGCAGAAAGTGCCTTTCACCCCGGGTAGGCAGACCTTGCTCTCCAGCAGCCTCCCAAGGGAGCTCCTAACTCTGACTCCGTCTGAATTAGACAGGAGTTCAAGGTTTTTGACTCAGACAGGCTGTATTTCACAGGAGAATAGCTAACCAAACACACACTTAACTTTATTTACATCGCAAATTAATGGGACTGCACAGAAGTGATAAAAAGGGCATCAAAAGGGCTCTCATACGCCAATTCCCTCATTGACTTCACTCAGTGTTTTCATTTACTTCGGTCCCAGGCAAACACCTTCAGAATTAGCTAGGAAATCATAATTATAACACGAAATAAATWGTCAAAGGGCTGCCCTAAGGAATATAACGATGGGAGCAGCACCCTGGAGGCCACAGCCCGGCAGGGAGGGACGCAGCACCGTGACGGGACGAGCAACGCGAGCACGGCAAAGCGAGTCACTTGTTTATTAGTACAGTCGGGTCTCACTGAGGAACCCCGGAATTTGGGGCCGGGGCTCGTGTCGATTAGGAGGAACCAAGCCCGAATCTGGCACAAAATGCAGCATTACTGACGACAGCACACGCATTTACCACGAGAAGCGCAGCAGGAAGACCTGTCTCCTTGAGCCGGAGGAGCCAAACAACGGGAGGGCCGCTGGCAGCAGCGTCACAGACAGCACCCGGTTTGGGCCTGTTTCCAGAAAAACGCGTGTTTTCTCCCCCGCCGAGGTGCCGCCGCCGCTGTGCGGACCCCAAACGGCCTCAAACGCTCGGCKGCCGCGTCCCGTGCGGCGCGGGTGGGCGCCGCCCCGTTGCTGACGGGAGCAGCCTGCGCCGCGGCCTCCCGCGCGGCCC
>PTEX01000005.1:5779535-5920088 GCA_003342815.1 Eudromia elegans | reverse complement strand
CTGCGCGCGCGGCTGCGGGCGCTGCTGCCGCGGGCCGGCGCCGCCGCCCCCGCCAGGGAGCTCGTCGTGGAAGGTGAGGCGGCCTCGCGGTCCGGCGGGGACCCGCGGCAGGACATGGCGAGGGAAGCGGCCGGAGGCTCGCGGGGACCCTCGGCAGGACACGGCGAGGGAAGCGGCCGGAGGCTCGCGGGGATGCGGCCGCTGTGCGCAGAGCCCCGACACTTGCCCGGTTTGCAGTAATACTGGCAGGGTTAGCGGGAGGCCCTGCCTATACTTGAGTATTCTCAGCTCGCTCCTTTTCAGCGCTATGAATTACTGCTATACCTAACGAACTAGCTAAATTTACTGCCATAATTAAAAGGCAGGGCCGCAGGCTGGGTTCTGTGCCGTGCTGAGGCTAGGAGGAGGAGAAACTCAGTGTTGCTCTGCTGTAATCCGGTGTTAGGTGCTGTGTTTGAACACAGTAAAACTTCCAGGTATTGGTAGTATCGTTTGGATACCCCTTAATGCTGCTCTGGTTGTGTATCAACAACCAAAGTGACGTATCTGTGCCCATTACATTGGAATGAGCTCCCCACGAGTCTAGTTTTACCAGGAGATGGGAGAAAGTGGCAGTTTGGGGCTAGAATACGTCTGTGACAACATCTATGTTATACAGTTTTTGCTCTATATTCATATTTAAAGAATGTGGTTAGTTTTACTAATGGGGATATTAGAAATTCAGGAGAACCTCCTGCAGAAGAGTATTAGGCTTGGGGACTCCAAGCACTTGGGGAGTTTTGGATGCCACATGAACGGAGAGATGGATCTGTTCATCACTTAGGACTTCTCCATTCTGCTTGTCCTAGATCTTGCCTTGCTAGTTTGCACTTAGTTTAGGAAGGAAATAAAACCTTTCTACTTTTYGGTACGTAAGCAAAAGGCAGGTTTGCACCATGGAATAATATGCCATTTTTTTGCCAATCTTTTCAGATGCCTTTAATGGGACTGTGACCTTTCTACCTTTGGAGAAAAACACTGAAGGAAATTACCGGTTTAGAAAGTACAATATTTATCAAATTCAACTTACACATATAAAAGATGAAGAATGGTAAGTCTGAAAGTGAGACGTCTTTTTCATTTCTATATTGAGTGTGTATATTGACCGTGTATGTGTGTTCTAGAAAAGTTTGAGCAGTCTGATATTGAAGAGCCAGCTTACGCCCTTGAGAGAAGTCGGGTGCTTTCTAGGCTTTGCTTCAGCCTAGAATTGGAAACTTTTGTTTGGAACCTACTGCGCTTCAGTCATTAAAATCTGGAAATTTGCAGCTTCGTCCAGCAGTGCATCTGAAGACATGATTATATCGACGGGTCTCTTTAAAGAGACCAAGAAAAAAGAGAACTCATGAAATGTGCTTAATGATAACTTTTCCTGCTAAATTTGCCGACTTACTGATTTTTGTGAATTATTCACTCTTTCTTGTTAGCCTTTGGATTACCTTGTTGAATCAGGTTGTTCATATAAAAATCCATAGATTGCTTTTGTGGTAGATCTAGATAGAACAGACTTTCAGATACCGTATTTGAAGTAGCAGATAATGGGCTAACAAAGTTCAAGGGAGACTTTTAAATTATTCAGGAAGTTCCCTTTTTAATTTCTTTTGGTTTTGTGGATTGCATTCTTTATTCCTCAATCTACTGTTACAGTTTTGTTTGATAATCTGATTTTTCTCTGCTTAAGTTTTGTACAGTTTTGTTTTCTCTTGAGGTAGCTGAGGTATTAAAACKCTGTATTTATACAACTTCTTTTTTTTTAAAGGTCTATATCTATTGCAGTGTCGTCGCCAGAACATTGGTTTTCAGATGGAATTGCATACCCCAAAWTAGCATGGCTTGGAAATGAGCTGCTGCCCAAACTGGCTAAATGGTCTGTGGAGAAAAAGCACAGTGAGTTTAAAAGCACACTCTCTCTCATTCCTGTGGCAAAATACAGCCAGGTTTATCAAGAACTTAAAGAAAAATATAAAGAGATGGTAAAGGTAAGTTTGGCAATAAAATATAATAATAATATGCTTTTCTGGCATTATTTACTGTTTAGTGAAACTGCTTATTTCACTGTTTGGAAGAACTGAACTGAAGATCAGTATTTTTGAGCCACTAACTACCTGGCACGTTGCATATTTTAGAAAATGTATCCCTTCAGATAACAATTAGTGAAGTTAGTGGAGAAAGACACCAAGTCATCTGTGTTGAAAAGCAAAAGTATAACACSCAGTTCTGCAGGAACTCCGGGAATATATAGGCAGCACTGGTTAGCCAKCAGGCTAAATTTTGCATTACTCTTAAATATAGAGGCTGTTTTGATAAGTACTGCTGAACTGAAGGACTAATGATTTAGTAATATTTCATTCTTGATAGCCCTAAAAATAACAATGGTCATTTTAAATCCTCTATCAAATTCTATCTGTATCATAGACCAGAAGTTTACTACATAGGAAAAAAATGGATAAATACTTTTGCAAAATATTATTTGAAAATATTAAAAGGATTTGCTGATGATATTTTACACTAATAAAAAATAACATTAAATGAAACTTTGGCTTATGATACTGGCTTGTGAACTAGTTAAGTCTTGAGCTCTGCAGTAAATGTTGTGAACTACTGAGCAAATCATTTTAATTTTTATCTCAGTTCCTCTTTTACAAAAGAGGAATAATATCTCTTCTTTCTGCTTCTTTTCCATCACCTTCTGACTTMTGGTATTATAGTGCTAGGATGAGTTTATGCCCTGATATGTTATTAAAATAAGCTTATTAATAACAATATTATTGACGCTGCACATGACAAGAGAATGAGTATTTTCTCGCTGAGAACTGCAGTAAGCAAAAGGCTAAATGGATGCTGTATACAGTGAGGCAGTTTACTTGTAAGTTACATAGATGAGGTCATAATTTTCTTGGAAACTTTATTAATTAAGTAATACTAGGTGTTCTTTATCCCGTTATTCTTTTATGCAAATCATAAAAAAACTAATTCTTTGTTTACATTCATTTTGTATTGTTTAATGAAGTTGAAATGTGCAATTCATGAAATTTAGAGCCTCTCTGAGCATGCTATTGAAATTACTTCAAGAAGGCTTAGAAATCTGTAGTGTTTTTTCTGTTTTGTTTTGGGGTTTTTTTTTTTTTCTTCTGAAGACATGGCCTGAAGTAACAGATCCTGAGAAATTTGTATATGAAGATGTTGCCATTGCTTCTTATCTGCTGGTAAGCAGCTGCTTTGCGTGAGTAGGAAAAAATAAAACCTCTCCAAACCACGTCACTTTCATTTTATTGCTATTGYATTCTTTAAAATACAGTGACATACAGTTGATAGGAATCTGCAAAGGRAAAAAGAAGGGGCAGGGGAAAAGCAAAGTGTTTTGTTGCCTTTTTTTCCATTGAAGAGGAGAGACAGAAGTTATTACAGTATTTTCAAGTGAAACTTAAATAGTAGGATATGTGGCTATAACACATTCCAACTGGATTTGAAATGCCCTTGAGAGTACTATCAAACTACAGAGATTTCATATAGTAAATGATTACAAAAAGCAGGCCTTTAGAAATGGAGTAAAGTTAAATGTGACAGTAAAATGAAAATCAGTGGAAGTGGTTTTATTGCTATGATACGCCACAAAAAATATATGTAGCAAATGAAAATTGAATTCAGAGAGAAAGTGAAACTTCTCTGTGAACAGGTCATAAAGATTTGCAGTTGTCTTTCACAGGAGGTTGATGAGCTGTGTATACTAACTCTATATTTAAAGTGATTCGGTCCAAAAGTGATTCTGTGAAAAGCACTTAGACAACAGGAAAATAATAGTTAGTGCCCAATTTGGAGATAAACTAAGGTTTTATACACTCATTTCTATCACTTGTTTATTAATTGGGTACTAAAAATGTTTTCATTGCTTTGTTTTCCCTGATACAWTTTCAGGTCAAATTCCATCCACAGGTACAATATAAAGCCCAACTCTGTCGGATGGATAAAACACTCCAGGAATAGAGCTGCACGTGCCTAATGTGTGAACCTTATAGTCCAGGCAAGGCACAGATGCTAAAGTGCTCAGTTAAGGTGTTAATATTTTTGAGCATGAATGGCGTGAACTCATGATGCCAATATGAATTTTCTTGCTCACAGCTGAGCACCAAAGCTGTTAATGAGGTTTATATGGAGCATGCTTTTTAAGGTAAAATTGAGAGCCTAATTCTAATATATATATATATATACATTTTTTTTTTTTTTCACGTATTAGGTTCTTTGGGAAGAAGAGAGAAAGGAAAAGGGATTGTCCAAGAAACAGTCATTTGTAGATCTTGGCTGTGGAAATGGTCTACTGGTTCACATTTTGAGCAATGAAGGGGTAAATAATGTGTCTGTATTCTTTTTTTAAAAAAAAAAAACCAAAAAACAAAAAAACCCACAACACCAAAACCAGTATCCTTATTCTGCTGTGCTTTTATCTAGCATACAAATAGTCAAAATTCAATTAATTCATATAAGATGAACAAGATGAACAGGATTTTGTGTTTTTGTAACCAGGAACACACCCTAGCAGAAACTCAGAAGCCTTTTATTTACTTTTTATTAGTGCAGTTTGTTGACCTGAAGGTTATTTWTCTTTCTTGGGTAAGAAATGAAAAGTGGAAAGAAAAAGCAGTGATGTAGTTTTTGCCATGTATAACAATGATTCAAGAAATGGGAGATCTTAAAATAGAGATTCTCTCTCACAAGAGACTTTAAATTAGATATTTTTCCTGAACTTTTATTTATTTATTTTTATACTGAAGTCTACTTATTGAAACAATCTTGGTATTTGTAACCAGGGAAGGTCCTAACTATGTACTGTGCTTTGGGGAGTGAAATCAGAAGTACTGCAAAATTCAGTTTCTTCTTTTTGATTTAGTTAGTATTCAGCTTCTCTTGAAATCATGAAGCTGTTTCTCATGTGTCTAAATTTTRGTATGAAATAAATAATCCTTGTTTATATATGGATTTAGTGAGTTTGTATGAAAACTTATGGTAAAATGAATTTTTTAAATTTTTTTTTTCTTTATTCTGAAATTTTTCAGCATTCTGGTAGAGGCATTGATGTGAGGAGAAGAAAAATATGGGACATGTATGGACCAGAAACTCATTTAGAGGTATAATGCAAATGTATGTCAATAATTTGTAACTTTTTTCGTTTGTTTGGTACCTCAGGCTATGTTTATGCAAAYATGATCAAACATACCATGTTCTGTAAGCCTGGTAGTTGTATGCAATGTTATGTGGACTTGATGTGATGACAATCGTCTCTCCTGTGGTATTTTAAGTTATTAGTAAAGAGAATTCATAGAGCAAATCAATATCACATCCTTGCACAGTCTCAAATTTCTTACTTTTTTCAGCTGAAAAAACCTATATATTTTTTCCCTATTTCCATTTTCATGCATATTATGAAACCTTTTTGCTGAAAGCTCAGTATTCAGCAGCGTTTTTGCACTGTTGTACCTTATAAAAGAATTAATGGTCCAAGTTATGAATAGTTTATTCTTGAATTAATAACAGAACTACTCTGAAAGTAGTTCTGACCTTCTAGAGTGCTCTGTGCTGTTTTGTGACAAAACTGTTGAGCCTCAGAGGAGCCGTTTTTTTGCTGTACTGACTTTGTGCTAAGTTGTTGGAATAATAGCCTGCAGAAAACTGGAGAGGAAAATGAGTCTGAAAGAGGGATTATATTTCAAATTCCACATTAGCATGTTTATGAGAACAGAAATAGTTCACAGGAACATTCATTTTAACTCCAGCTGTTCTTACTCTGATACTCATTAAATCTTTGTGCTGATGAATGGCTGCCCTTTGGAGATGAGGTGTTCCCGGTTTCTTCTTCTCTAGATTTCAGAAGCTTCTCACCCCATGCTCATGGCATTGTATTAATTATAAGTTTTATTAAAGGAATTTTCCTTCTGTGGTTACTCTACTTCTGTCTTTCTACAAACAGAACTTATTTAAAAGATTCAAGACAAAATAATCTRAAGTGCCAAGCAATAGTTCTACTTCATTCCCTTTATACTATTAATAAAATATTTATTGTACTTTTATAAAATTTATATATATATAAAATATATACACACATATATTTAAATATATATCTGCACATATATGCATATGTAAAATATAAGTATACTGTAATGCATATGATCACACTTTGTTTTCCTTCCTGTTTTATATTTTTTTCTGACSTAGTTGCTTACTCTGCTGCAGAGAACACTGAATTTTGCATACTTATTTCATATTAACTTTTGACCATTTACAATTTCGTATTTTTCTTGGCTCTTTGGAAAATGCCTGAGCGTTAATTTTCAGTAAAACAATGATTTTGCTTTCTTTTTAGTGAAGACAAAAATTCACAAAGAAAAATATGAAAAAAAATCAAATTTGTATATGAGCAAAGCACTAATTTGTGTTGGAGGGTTTTGGGAGGAAAATCATATTTCCTTCTTCCTGCTTGCTGTGCAAGACTTTCTTAACCACAGGAGTGAATAAAAGATGAAGACACCTCCTCATAGCCTTTTTGTTCCCCTTGGAAGTTAATTCTGCTTTAGTCTTTGTATAAAACATAAGTTCCAAGATGAATATTGCCATCTGTGACACTCGATGCCAGTACCAACAATAAAAATGTTACAGGTGGCATGCAGCACCACCACRCTGCTGTCAGACATGGGGAATAATACAAGTTTGGTATTAACAGCTGTCAATGCAGAATATGACACTGATAGCTCAAACTATGTCTAAATTCAGTATTCAAAAATGAAACTTCTTTCATCAAGCATAGGAAAATATATTGAACACTTGGATTAATGTGTATTATCCTGTCAAGAACAAATGTTAAACCTACATGTTATCTGAATATGTTTTTGTATAGTACAAAAATGGACGGAGATACAGTGATTAAAATGCACCGGATACACTTTACTAATGCTTAAAACGCCAAAACTAGTGCTTTCTGAAGGGAGAATATGAGACAGGTAGAGGAATTCTAAGGTTTCTGAAGTCCTAAACTACTTATTCTGAATTCCTATACGGATATTGTTATGCATGGGTATGAATGTTGAGCCAGAGAAAATAGCTAAACATACATTAAATAACATAAAACGTGCGTGAAATAGAAGAACTGAAATGGAAGAACTGGAGCTATTTTCAGAGTCTCCATATTAGTGGAGACTTATATTTCAAACATGATTATTTTTTATCTTTATTTTTTTAAAAATCTTGCAAATAYTTGGAAGAATTGAGAGATTCACAGCCATTCTTGGAGAAGATTATTWTGCAGCTTTGTAGTACAAACATCTTCAAATGTGTGGGTGTTTTGTGGGTTTTTTTGTTTGTTTTTGTTTTTTCCTTTTTCTTTTTGCCTGAGCTTGGTTCTCTCTCTCTATTTATTTTGTTTGTTGTTGTCCTCTGCGTTTCATGAGTTAACATTTGAGTAAGAATATGTGAGTGCAAGAAAGACAATTAAACACTTGAAGGCACTCTGAAACTCTTAAACACATATGAAGAATTCATCATGTTTCRTAGAACATCTGAATAGGGTATAGAGTGTTTCTAAAGCTAATTATTGCTGTATTTTGCTTTGTGTTTTATTAAGAAATAAAATTTATTCAAATATAATAACATTTACCTATTTTTGGTATTTTTGTTGCTTTTTTATTATTATTTTTTAGGAATGTACAATCATGCCAGGTGACAGTCATCTCTTCCCAGATGTTGACTGGTTGATAGGAAACCATTCAGATGAATTAACACCATGGATACCTGTAATTGCAGCTAGGTATGGAAAGAAGAGATCGTAGCAGCAGTTGTCCTTTTTGTAGAACTGGGGGGCCATGATGCCAGCTGGTTACCCATACAGTTTTTCTTCCTGAATTTCGTAAAGAAATGTGGAAGTAATACGTACTGCATTATGGAATTAAGAATAGTGTAGCATCTAGTTATCAAAATTCAAAAATGAAATTGGTTTTTGTTCTTTAGATTTCAGTCTTGKGAAAAATTGCTGCTGTGCTGCCTTTTTTGAACTGTTCTGCTCATCACAACTGGCAGTAGGTTCACACCTAGAAGTCTATTCCCACAAACAAATCAATTTACCACTGTAATTTTGTATGGCAAATAGTTTGCAAAACCATATCCTTGCTTATACTGATAAGATTATTGAAAGGGGAGTGCACTTGTATTCTTTCTTGAAGCCTTTTCACTTGATAGAAATTGCTRTTATTGCTTGTGTGTGTGYGTGTTTTGTTTGTTTTTGACATTTTTGCCCGTTTATAATTCTTCTGGTAGGTCTTCATATTCTTGCTGCTACTTTGTGCTGCCATGTTGCTTCTTTGATTTCCATGGAAAGTATAGCCGACGACAAAGCAAGAAGACTCAGTACAGAGAATATCTTGATTTTGTTTCCGAAGTGGGATTTGTGTGTGGCTTTCATGTGGAAGAAGATTGCCTTAGAATTCCTTCGACTAAAAGGGTATTTTTATGTTTCTTTATTTTTAAATAATGCTGCTAAGGATATGGACATCAATATGGATATTTGATCATTATTACTGTTGTATTAGACCCGACTATAGTCAGCAACATTAYTTAAGAGTACTTAGAGTACTTCTGCTAAGGTCAGAGGTATATTTCCAAAGACAACAAAGAGGGGAAGTTTTATGGTTATTTCTTATGCATTAAGGGATGAAAAACTTATGCACTCACTTTTCAACTTAATTTCTCAACTATCTTAATTCTTTCTTTTATCTCAGGTATTGTTGATTTTCTGTATCCCATGAAATTCAAAGTGAAATATTCTCAAAATAAAAAGAGGTGTTCAGCCTTAATCTTGGAAATAATCTGAGGTCCAGGAAAAATCTTTTTGTTCTTGTTGGAATGATGGATTACAGTTTGATTACTGGATTTTTTCCATCATTCYAAATTTATTTAAAAAAATCCTTATACTAAACAGCATTGAGTTCCAATGGGCATCTCATTTGGATTGGTTTAGAAACGTGGTAAGTCATGTGCAGGCTGCGAGACTGTGTATAATATTGGACTCCATAAATACTATGACAGAAATAACATTTTACCTATTTCTTCTAAAATAGGTTTGCCTTATTGGGAAAAATAGGACCTATTCACCTGTGCAGTGTGCAGTGATGGACAAGCAGATAGCACAGTATATCCATGACCGTCAGCCCTGTGCTCTGGTCTCACATGACAGAAGAACTGGATTTAATCCCAACGATGGCTCTGACAATGTGTGCAAAGAAGCAGGCACTGAATTTCCTGGAGAAGAGACTGACTCTGCTGGTAGAGTTTGGATGCCCGGATTTCAGCCCCGGGAGAAAGAAGAACAAGTCAGGAATTGTGCTACTCTCCCTCGGGATTTTGTAGATGATGTGGTTCTGAGGGTGGCAAACTTGCTGTTAAATGCAACCCAAGAAAAATCGTGCCATAATACAGATAGTGTGAATACTAACACCTGGAATCAAGGAGGTGAGATTGTTTTTCCAGTAAAGTACATTATTGTTCACTCTGCTTTTTGCCATTGCTGATAGAGATCATTACRTTATTGTAAATGTAATGGCAAGCACTGCTGGAAAGATAGAGGCTTTTTTTAACACTGTCTGTTTGCACACTGGGGTGTAAATAAGGCATATAAATTCTGTTTTGTATTATTTGCCGTATATTTTCCTCTACACTTCAATACTAAGCCCAAATCAATACTGTATTTAAAACAAAACTGCTCCCCATTGCCCAAAGCACATTAGTCCGTAACTATTTTTAGAGAGTATTAGGCTTATTTTTGGATAGTCACATAATTACTGGCTATAATTCTATAAGAAGTGCTTTGTAGTGCCATTTGGTCATGGCATGACTAGGAATGTTTAGATTAGTCCCAAAGAAAAAGAATAGAAGTTTATGTTAGTTTTATAAACACGGTAGTTCTAGGCTGCTGCTATCCTCTTTCTATTTTCCTTCTTCTAATTTTATGATTTACTCCGTACCAAGATCCCAAGTCAGAGTCTCTGTACTACATAAAAACAGTGCTTGGCACAAGGAGGGCTGTATGTTGCTGTTTAAAAATAGTACATATGGGATGTAAATGTCATCTCAGTAGTGGAAATTCCAAGACCTATGGAATGAAAGCTTCGATTTTACAGACAATATACATATGAAATGCATACCRGGCATGGTACTAGGAGCACTAAGTTGCTGCCGTGCTTGTAGGTAATTCATAGATTCTGCTTGTAATTTTTAATTCTTGCAGAAGTTAGGATTTGGTGGGAGAAGCAGGGTTTTTAAATAAATGTATGTATTTAATATTGCATCATTAATCATTGCAGAAAGYCTTTCCTTGAAAGAAGTAGCAGAGCACTTAAATAAAGAGACTTTAAAAAGGCTGAAGAGTGAATATGGAGGCCTACAGACCTTACTCAAGAATAGCCATCAAGTATTTGAAGGTAAAGACTGCAGAGCAGTGTGATTTTTTTTGCTGTGTTTTTATTTCTTTGTTCTCCCTTTTTAATAATCTGTTTTATAGCTTCCCTGTGCTTCTTTACTTACTGCAGCAGTGGGAGTTTTTTAATTGTTGCATATACCTTAGTGGGAAACTTGGTGGTGCTTACGTGCTGTTTTACTGCTGCAAGATACTCTTAGTTAAAACACTCCTTTGAGTAAGATTGGAAAGGAGCTGTCAGCAAAGGGCTGTTCTTAGACCACTTGTGTCTGAAAAGACAGGTATGCAGCGGGGCAGCCTTTTATTTAAAGTGSTTAATTGGATGCTATAGCCTAACTGGAGAGAACTTTCATTTTTCCTGTAATGATTTTTTGGAGAGGGCGAAAGTCAAGACAGAGTAGTTTCGTTAAAGCATTTCGCTGAGCTTTAATTGGGGCTTAATAAGCCCCACAAAATAAATGCAAATAGAGGATAAAAATAGTCTAGCCAAGAACCTTAGGCTGTGCAAGGCTTGGAGTGTTTATTTAGCSTGTGGTAGCCTGGATAGCTGGCTTCAGAACACAGTGTGGCATGGGTTAAATGTTCCAAGCTACAGAAGTGTGATACAGASGATAAAGATTTAGGTATAGAATATAGATGGAGAATAGGAGAATAGAATATGGTGATTAATGAGTGTTATATTCTTCTTTGTTAATTTTTTTTTTCTTTACATATTTATTTATTCTCTGTAAGTTGTTGACAGATACTCACAGATAAATGTGTGCAGTTCGTGGTCCTAACACAGTAAATGCTTAAAAAAAAGGCGCCATCAAATTAAGAACTAAAAAGAATTGTATTGTGCTGAATCCCTGTTAATGATGATGGTTCCTACCCATTGACTGTTGATTGCTGTGCAATATTAGACTTATCAGCTCTTTTGTGCATTCTGTACTTAGGTCAGTTGAACTGTTGTCTTCGTATTTCTTTCTAGTTAAAGTTGCCAAAGGCTCTTACTAGATGTTTTTGCTGCTGATCATATTTTAAATGYGGAATAAGGAAGTTTTGAACAAGGGAAGATTAATGTTTCTAGAAGGTTCAGAAGCTGCCATCTGAATTTAGAGGATTTTAATTTATATTTTCCTAAATGRTATTGGGGAAAAAAAATGGAAAACAAACAAACTCTCTAAAAAGATGATAGAAAGGAGCTTCAGGCTGTTTGCCGTAACAGAAAAAYATCTCATAGGGACAATCAATCAATTCTTCTTTAGAGTGTGTCTACATTATCTCAGTTTGTTGTGCACATCTTCCTATTTCTGTGCAAACRGTGCATTTTGGTTTTGCCCGAGTGATCCATTTGTAGCATATGTATTTTATTCACAGAACGTCACTGTGCATTTATTCCAGTACAATTCCCATGACTCTCTATTAACAGCTGTATGTTTCTGTTTGTTTTTAAATCCTAGTTCTAAATGGGAGAGTTCATATTCGTGACTGGAGAAAAGAGAAACCATCAAGGAAGAACAAGCCTGAAGTGAAACGGCGCCTTTCGGCTGAAGCGTTTAAAACCCRTCTCTGTTGGTTTTTTCTTCATCATCCTGATGGGTGTTCTTTGCCCTCTGARTCTTGCCCGTATGCTCATGGGACTGAGGAGCTAAGACAGTCTCAGATGATTAAAAAGAAAAAACATATACAMTAATAAAATGCTGCACTTTATTTTTAAACTTGTGTGCGTGAATGGATTTATGATCGACTTGGACGGCCTAGTCCATGAACACCTGGAGATGAGGCWTTTGTTTCATTCATATGTATTTTATTTTCCAATTTCTTCATAAATTCTCCTGTATTTTTATTTATTTATTTTAGTATTAATAGCRAGTATGGGAAAGTATATGCTCTTAGATTTTTGACTTTTAAATAACTAGAAAAGTAAATTTTAAAATCACGGGACGTTGTTCACCATCCTTGATCAGTTCATTTATATATGACAAAGTGTCTATAAATCTTGCAAATTAACTCAAAGCTCTTCAGGAAGATTTAGGATTATGTGTTGCTCCCTGTGGCTCAGAGTCAGGAAGTAGAGAGATTTCATTCTTTTCTGCCCTCCCTGTTACTATCTTTCTCTCTGTTTCTCTTAAGTATAGTCATGTGTATTGTGAGCAGTGCAGTCTATCTGATAGTATCAGGATGGTAGAGAGTGTGCTTACTAGATAACCACAGAGAAGACTTTCACTGAGGAAATTACAATGTTAAAAGATAAATTAGGAGGATGTTATTAGGAGAAATTTGGAAGTGARAACAAACTTASAGCCCTGGGTCCTACCTTTCTGCTATAATGAGCTCCTAAGAGTAGATATGTGGAAGGAGTTTGAAGAACAAAAAGAAGAAAATAAATGAAGACAAGTGAAAAAGGTAAAGTGGCACTTTTTCAAACAGTTCCAAAGACACTTTYCTTACAGCCTTTGCTTTAAACCAAAGCTTCTTTATTGCTTTTAAGAYAGGCTGCAGCCCATAGCGTGCAGAAGAAGGGACTAAGTCTGGTGCCTGACCCCTTGCTCAGAGATAATTTACCTTGCTATCCACGTGCCAGGTACAGCCCTGTGTTCTGCAACAGTTTTGAATTCAGTTAGTCTAGTGTGTTGGCTCAAAGATTACAGAGCCTGCAAATTGGGGATGGAGATGGGGGAAATCCATCCCGCTGTGTATCCTGCTCTGAGGGCAGAGCCTGYGGGATGTAGTTGAGTTAGGGGTGCTGGACTAAAGGAAAGGATAACAGCATCAGCTGTATAAAGCCCTGTGGAACAGGGCAGCCCAATAAGAGAATGCAGTGATAGAGTGGTTCTTTTATAAACGTTTAGCTTACATGGTGGAAGAAAGTTAAGAAAAGCCATGAAATCACTTCATATACCTACGAATAATTATCTGACTTTTTAGCCTTAGTTAGCCTTAGCTTGGCTGCCTGTAAAGTAAGAGGAGTTTCCCCAAGAAGCTTATCCACCATAAGGACGTTATAAATTTGGCAAAGAAGGAACCAGCATAAAATCATACTCGTGCTATTTCCAGATGGAGATTGTTTCCAGATGGCACAAAGAGCAAAAACAGACTCTCAAGCTCTTTCCTTTTTTTAAAATATATTTTCCTAAAAATCAACACCACCTTTGATGCTGCTTTTTGGGGGAGAATGTGCTTGATTTAAAACAGGTGCTTTCCTGAACTAGAGTTCACCTGCGGAGCTCCTGAATACGTCAGGTAGGCTTGCATGAATTCAAAGTTGAAGGAAGATTGTTTTATTATTATTTTTAACTTTTTCCAACAGCTAGGGACTAAAATATGATCTGACTCACTGAAGACACAGATACACATGTGGCCAGGCTAGTGAACTGTATTTAAAACTTCTTTGTGTGTGAAATTTTATGATAATCATCATACTGTGCAATGCAGTAGTTACCAACTTCCTTTGTTGAATTTAGAAAACAATATATATCTATCTATATATCTATATATCTATCACGGATCCATTAACAGTTGTTCTCCTCCCTGTTTGGCATCGCTGCAGGTGCGTATCCATCCARCATCTCCTGTAATTACAGAAACTTCCCTGTCGTTTGGAAAAATGATGACAGAACATTGTTCCTTCTCACTTCTGCCTCAGCATGTCAGCCTTTTAAATTCAACATTTARATCCAAAGGTAAGAGCTAAAGCCACAACGTAGCTCCACTTAATCTAGCTGCTGAACTTGCTCGTTGCTTTGTCCGACCCCCAGGATAATCATGGCATTCATGTAGTGTCCAACTTTGGCAGTGGATGAATTCCTATACCTGTTAAATGTCAGCTTGGCTGTTAATAACCCACCCTTGCCCCAGAAGGGATGCACGCACAAGGTCCCAGATGTTGATGTASTGCTGTCATTTTGGTCCCCATCAGCTAATTTGTATGTATTTGAAGCCTATCATTATAGAGGGAAAATAATCACCATGTTAAATGTATAACCACAGTGCTAATATATAGAGATAAAATTAGATGACAGATTGTAGAAATGCTGTGGTTTAAAGATTTTATGTTTCTATCTGTAGATGACCTATCGTTTCATGAAGATTAGCTGTAGCTATGTTAATAATTAAATAACGTGAGAGAGGAAAAATCTGAGTTTCCTTACTGTCTTTAATTTCAGCCCTTTTTAGTGAACTTTGGGTTTTCATCAGGTCCCTGAAACAAAATTGTGAGACAGTGTTTTTCTTGTGAAATATCCGTGTTTTTCTTCAAGGCAGTTTATTTCTTAACACATTTCAAATCTCTTTTTTTTTTTGGTATGTGTATCACTTGGGTCATTGGTATTCTTGTCTTTACTTTTTGATATAAATTCTTGGGCAGCTTAAATTTAGAACAATTCTTTGAAGAAATCTTACCAACAGCAAATAGAGGTCTCTGGATATTTTTGGGAGGTTTTTTGTTCAAACTGAGAATTTCAAATCATAATAACCTCTATCTTCCATGACCTTTGCAGCATGATTTCATGGGCTAAGCTCTGGCTTTATCTTGCTATAGAGGTTAGCAGTAATGAGCAATTTTTAGCTTCCTGAGGATGTCAAAATACTTAAGATTCARCAGTGATGGTAAACAAAATCTGTAACAGTACTACGAGGTAGCAGCTAAAATAGGTATCGGGGCAGGTGTGTACTAAACTGCCTATATACTTGGCATCAACTGAAGGTACATCAGAACCTGGTTATGTTTATATGATTTTAATATTTTCATATGAAAATTGCAGATACTTAGGAATTCAATCTTTATAGTTTTATGTTACTACAAGGAATATTTTTCACATGCATTTATTTGTGTGTTTTATCATGTTGGACCAGTGAGTAGCATCATTAAAGTTTTCCTTCAGGGTGTAAGTGCTTTTCCTCTCATGGAAGCTTGCTGCAGTAGTGCACTTACTACAGCAGATATGTAAGTATACTTACTCTATGTACTACAGGGATAGTATATACAAATAGTATATACGTGAGTCTGGTTTCATGACTGGGCTTTGCATTTTGTAAGTAATTTTTAGTAAACACTTTTATTTGGACCTGCTGAGTTTGTGTTGCTCCTTTATTTTATAACTTAGTGCCCATATTTATCAGCTAAAAACCACACAGCCACTTTAGCGCTCAATTGCCATCTTAAACCTGCTGCTTTTAGCAGCTTTAACTGGGCACTGCAAGATGAAACCTGTGCAGTAATTGCAGCCCAGCTCTGTTCTTCCCTATGCACTTCCTTTATAAGAGGCTTCAGCACCTCTAGATAGTTGACTTCAGCTCCCTATGTGGAGGAAGCACTGCAGCAAACTTGGTAGCAGGAGAGATTACATATTAGGGCAGCAGATGCTAGTGGCTGGGGGCTCAATAAACCCAGACTATCCATGTTAATGGACAAAACTGTGTGAGGGTTGTGTGGATCCGGCCCTGTCGGTGCCCGCGGGAGGTGGGATGCTGAGGCTGCTGGGGCTGCTGAGCYGTCTCTCAAGCTGCTACTCGGCGTGGTGTTTGACCGCTAAGCCAGCACTGCGTGCAACAGCAAAGCAATCTTCTCCGGGAAAGCCTGACGGGGATTTTGACTATCTGGGGGTTGCTTTCCTGCAGCAGCAGTGAGGAAACAGTCCTCGTTCCTAATTGACTCCAATGTGCGGGGTACACGAAGCCACAGCAGCTGCGGAGCAGCAGCGTTTTTACCTTCAGAGTGTAGCACTTTTTGAATCCAATGAATTACCGTGGGACTGAGAGGGGAAGGGAGAGTTGTTTGCCTTCTCACAGACAAAATAGGGTGGGGAGTTTGCCAGGCTGCCTGTTCTCCACCGMTAAACAACCCTTTCTCTTCTCTGTGAGTGTATGACCCTTCCTGGGGCAACAGTTTTGTCCTGCAGATCTTCATCAGCCGTTGGTGTTTCCTAAGGAAATCCATTGAGTTCAGGTATTGCATGGCTAGATCTCTCTTATAGTGTGGAAGGGGGTAGGTTTAATCATTTCAGCTTCACTTCAAATACTGGAAGCTGAAAAATCTGTCAATACAGCCACTTAATAAAAGACTCTGCTGTGTCATGAACGCATCTCCTATTAGCAGCRATCTGATAACGCTGTGAATACAAACAAAGGCCCTTTCCATACACCGTAGCCCAGCAGTCCTTTTGTGTTTGCAACCTAAGTAGATGTTTTCAGGAACTTACGTTTTTTTTCTGTGTAGAGGGGAAGTTGTGCTCGTGTATTTTTGCCCTTTCTCTTGGTGCTGCTTCAGTGGGATGTCTCATGACAGRTATTGGTCCCATTTACAGAAATACAACATACAGAGACACCGTATTGGCAGCCTGCGGGAGTGCCTTGGTGTGAGGGCAGAGCTGAGTCTGGTGCCTTCGTGCTGCTGCTGTGCCGCTTTCCAGCGCGGCCAGCAGATGGAGAAAGGGAAGAAGGAAGCTGCGGGTCTGAGCGGCTGGGCAGAGAGCTGCAGCCCAGCCCTGCTCGGAGGGGCCTCCCTCCTCCTAGGGGAAGCAGCCTCAGGGCTGCATCGCATTTTGTTAGGCATTTTAGACAATTCCTTCCTGTGTCAGCCTGTCTCTCGGGGTGCTAATGTTCYTTCGTTTTTTCCTCCTGAAAAACTAAAAAGTCTGTGTCTAGTTTTCTACGGGATCTTACCTCTCTATAAATTTAASAGCTTATACAAAATAAGTATATATTGCACCTAAGCTGTGTTACTTTGGTAATTGGCCTGATTAGGTGGAAGAGCCTAGATTATTTAAAGTAATTTCTTGACAATCTGAAATGCAAATTCATATTAAGAAGCTCTGTATTTAAGTCTTTAAGTCATTTTCCTCCCTGAAATTCTTTTTTTTTTTCCTAAAAATGCCTGTCCTAATCTAGCTCAAGCATCGGATGGGAAGAGATGGCCATTTTTTGGTAAGTGTCCTGCATGAGGAAGTTAGAAAGTCCTGAACGGGCTATGATACCTACTCATAAATACTGATGTCACACTCTTTCATTTCCCAATCTCTTGGGATCTGTATGTGTATAGTGGAATAAACAACAGCAGGAGGAAATGCCCCACAATGACATTTTCTCCTAAAGGTCCTCATGTGCAGAAGCAACTTCATGGCACTGTTAAGTACATTCCTATACGTCTTCATTTTGGAAGGGTGGAATGACCCTTGTGGAAGAAAAATGCATTTAAAGATATTTATGAACTTCATACCCTTGAAAGAATAACACTAAATGTGTAGCTAACGAATAACACTAAATGTGTAGCAATTTAGAAACTGCTAAGTTTCAAGTCTCTCTCTCAAAATAAAAGTCAAAAGTGCTATTTTTCTTAAAGACGTTCAGCGAGAAAGGGTGTTTAACAAGATGTTGGCTGAACATAGCCAAAATTACCTTGTTAAAGTGTCTCTCACACAGGTAATTACCAGTAGTTGAACTTACTGGATAAGAGCTTGTCTTTTTCTTGCTCTTTGCCATGGGATAGTTAACATTGATTTGCACCTGACATAGCTTGCACGTCATGTCACGTGCTGATTTGCATGGTGGCTCTGACACTGAAACACTCCTCCTATTTATGCATTGGTACTTTCCTCGGAAAATGTTTATTCTTTGGATTTATATGTGATATATTTATATCCTTCGGTTCATACTACTGCAGCTTCTTTCTTTTTTGATGATATTGCTTCATGTTGTGTTGCTGTTAAGGCTTCAAAAAGGGTGATAAAAAAATTAGAGACAGTTAACAAGGTGCTGAGAGTGAAATAAAATGGGTGAAATTCATGTTGGCTGAAATAAAAACAGCCCAGTAGTAATAGTCCTCCAGGCAATTACATGGAGTGTGAGACAGCATTTAGAGCAAAGTGTAAAATCCCACAGAAAATCTGACTTCTAGATAGAGAGAGTCTTAATAATAAATGTTTAAGCCAATATTCATGACACTTGATTATTGTTTTAAAGAAGGTCCCACTGCTGATCTATAACATCATTGTCAATCTGAGATGCATCCAGGTAGGAGCTGCCTTTCAGAGTCTGACCCTTGGCCCGGGCTCATTTATTTGCAACCAATTTCTGGTGTGAAAAAAAAAGGCAGATCGTCCATTCTCCTCTCTGGGTCCAGAAACCAGTTTATACACTGAGCTATTGCAAGCTTTGTATGATGCTGTGTCATGGAACAAACTTTTTGTTAAGGTCCTGCAGAGGCAATGAGCTTTTTTAGTCAGCTTTTTTTGCAATACAAGATCAAGCTTTGATGCAGGTTCAGGTGCCTTTCAAAACCTTCTCTGCTATCACTCATCTATCACAGCACTTCACTTCTGCACTTCAATAGATTATGGGCTTAATTTTATAAAAACCAGACATATTTTGTAATTTYGTCAACAGGCAATCAGCTATGTCTGGAAATACTGTTCTTAAATGTGTGCACTTAATGGGAAATGGCTTTTTTTGTGTGTTTCTTCTGCTAATAGTGATCTACTCAGTAATGGAACAGAATCCAGCAGCTTCGCACCCTTTTGATGAACAAGGGATTGATATTTCTGATGAGAGGAACAGGTAATGCCCTCGCTAATTCTTTGAAGAGCTTTCCTCTCTGAATCATCATTACGCCTTCTAGAGAGTCAGAAAAAGTTGGCTGCTCTTTGCACTGTTTTTTTGGGAGGCATTGTGACATTTTACAGATAGCGATGGCTACATCAGAGAAGAAGAAAATAGCAAAGTCGCATGTTCTCAGCAGAGTGACCTATGGGCTGCTTTTACTCTTCCGAGYGGATGTTGCAAAGGAAGGGAGATGTGATGCAACACAGCAGGAGAGCACAGCCAAGGGTTTTTTAAAGAGCATGAGGCTGTTTGCATTCCCTGGGTCTTTGTGGAAGATAATTACTGCCTACAATGCACAGTGTACGTCCACATGAATAGTTCTGGTTGCTGGATGAAATAGGAAGATGGCACTTTTCATTACTGAATGTCACCYATTTCTCCATCTTCCCTACCAAGTGAAAGGTGTACAGGCACACAATGGGCTCTACACGATCAGGTTTTTTAATGTGTTTTTATTTTTTAGTATAAGGGCTAGCAGCTTCGAACAATTCTCCTTTGACTCATTAACTGTGAGAAGCAAATGTAGACTAGAGGCCTAAAACTTCCTCCCATGAAGAAGCTTATAGCTGCGGGAGCTTCCCCCTGTGTAGAAGCATCCTTCCTGTGAATGCAGGCTTGTACGTAAGCAAGCACTCTGACACATTAAGTGATATTCATRAACAGCCTAGGGAAATATAGAGAATGATTCAGTTGCCCACAAATGGGTGTGAAGTGCCATTTGAGACAGTGTGGTGTCTCATCTCATCTTTCCTGTATCTCAACAGGATATCAGCTGCTGGCCCAGAAGAATATAGGGCCTCTGTTCTTTGCCATAGCTATCAGCCCTCTCTGATTTTRTCTCACCTAGGACATCTGAAATGGCCCAGGAGCCTTTCATTTAGACTACCAGATTAAGCCCAAATAGATTAAAATATSATGAAGTTTGGTTCAAGCTGGTTGAAATACCACACCTGTAGGTATTCTAACCTAACTAGTAGTATGTGTGAACATCCATTAAGTGCCTTATGCACATATTGTTATTCTTATCCTTATCTGTATGTTCATATCTGTATCTTTTTATATATATATATGTTTGATGAAATAAAAGGTGAGCTTTTTCATACCTGCTGCATTATCAGACTATACTGCAATATACCACAAGCACTCTGGAGTGAATGGTGGTAAATGAATGCTTAAAATGGRGAAGGTGAGGTTTGTTTTATGTGACAGTTGTATTGGTAACAATAAAATATAATTAAAGGTGGAGGGATAAGCAAAAACAGGTAAATGGTTTCAGTTAAATTTATGTTTCTCCAAATGATGGTTAGAATCATCGTGTCTGTGACTACTTCAGGTGAAAAACATGATCAATGCATGTTCAGCACTAAAAATATGCTACGCTGTAAATGCAGAAAAGGGGGAATAAGATCTCACAATCTTTTTTGTTTGTTTTTGCCCCCCTTTTTTCTTTTTGAGCTTTAGGTCAGTGATTCCCATAGGTGACTGTATAACCAGCAATGTGCCAGTGTTGTTCTACTGGTTGTTCTACTCCTTAAATTAAAGAGTTCTGATGCAGAATTGAATTGTAACTAGAACAAGTCAAAGCCATGGCTGGTAAGCAGGATGGTAAGTTCTGAAGGAGGAGTGAAAGTGAAGGACACAATTATAATTCAAAATGATCTTGATAATTGCAGAAGTGATTTGAAATCAGTGAGATGAAATGCAGTGAGTTCAAGCACAAAATGCATGGGATGAGAAGTGTTTGTGTAGGTTGGAAGGGAGGATTATTAATATAACATGGAGGTGTTACTGACTGGGTGATTATGTTCTAATAGATCACAGACTGAATAGTGATACTTGCCATAAAAAAAGGAATAAATTTAATTCTTGCATTTATTAATGGGAAGATCATGTGTAAAAAATGGGAGGTGAGACCTCAGATGAGGTAGAATGTCCTGTTTTGTAAACCRTAGCTTAAGAAAGATGGACATATAAAAGGACACAAGACAGCRATAAAAATGATTAGGTATTTAAAGATCAAAGGGCATGATCTTCAGGTGATATAAATCACTTCAGCCTTAGTAACTYCCAAAGAACTAAGCTGATTCATACTAACTGAGGAGCTGATTGAAAGACTTATTTTTAAAAATTTCTTCCTAATCTAACCTTCACAGTGGCAATTTGCATTAGCTTCTGAGTTGCATTAGCTTCTGAGTGCCATTAAGTTCTCCCCAAGGCTTACAGAAAAGAATTATTTCAATGTCATTATTTAACTCTCTATTTTTTTAACTTTAAATTCAGCTAAATATCTCTCTTTGTTTCTATTTTAACATAATTTAAAAATGAGCACAGTTAAAATGGAAAAAAAAAAGAAGGAAGTTACATTTAACCTCCAAAGCCCTCTGTCTCTTGATATCATTGAAGCCAGAAGCTTAACAGAATCAAAAAAGGGTAAGGGATTAATGATAAAAATYTTCTGACATATTMCAGAGGAGARGAAAAGAAAAAAAGGTATAAAAAGGTATGTAAAGGTTACACTGTAGTACGTAAGAGACGTCATGTATCTGAATAGAGGAAGTTGTCCTACAGATTGTCCTATAGTTGAAACCTCTCCTGTTACCCCATGTCAGCTGGAAGATACTGGAGCAGGAGGACAGAGAAGTCTGGTAATCAAGGATTTCCTAATTCGAATTCTGTACAAAATTCTGAGCTCCTGCAACTGACTTCTTAGTGATGTGCAAAGAACCCTTGAAAGGACTATGTTAAAAAATGCAAAACCAAGMCTTTTTTTGGTCTATATATTCACACCTTTTTGCATATTGATATCACATTCATGCTCACCACTGTGTTATTTAAATTTGAATATATTTATTTATTTAATTAGTGAATGGCCTGGAGAAAGAGATCTCCAAAGGTTGATCTTGGAAGAAGATGTTGAAGGTAGGATCTACGTGTGTGCTATCTGCAAAAGGAAGTTCAGGAAAAAAACAGAGGTTTACCTATAACAGAGTTGGAGAGTCTAGTSATAGATAATGTGCAAAAAGTTGAAATTCTCAATGCCCTTTTTTGTCTTACTWTTGATAGGCAAAGATTTTTCCCAGACTTCTGTATGTACCACCAAAATTTGGAAGAGTTGGCAAGAAACACACTAAGATCCAACAGGGTAAAAACTACTCAGAGAGGCCGGATGGTTAAGCTCTGTGGGGTGGGATGGGATTCACCTGGAGGTGCTGTGATTATGAGGCTCCCTCTGTCCTTTATGAAAACTCATAGCARTCAAGGTGGGTTCCTGGGGACTGCAAACAGTGAACTCCTCATTGAGAAAGGCAGGAAAGAGTCCTAATGTAGTACAAAATGTAGTAGAATTGTCCTCTCCTTTGGTATATCATGGAGAATATCCTCTCGGAATCTATTTCCATGCACATGAAGGTGACTGGGGAAGCATCAATGTAATGTGGCAGTAATACATCTGAGTAACCCGGTTGCCCTCTGTGTGCATAAAGGGACAGCAGTGCATTTAACTTTTCTACTGGCAGTTTCTCTTCAGGAAGATGGAGTGAGAAATATTAAGACCCGCTTCTATCTAGAGTAAGTTTTCCCTCTTCCATACATGYAAAAGGAATTGCAGACTTACAGAAAATTGCACTGGGGAGTGGGTTACCCCGAGTAAAAGTTTTGTGGATTAAATGAGGAAGGTCTCTTCCCAGTCAGGAATAGGGACTCTGGAAGCGAGACTGGGTAACCCCAGCCTGCTTTGGCAGTGGATTGCCCACTCGGGAAGGGTTTGTGCTGCTCTGCTTGTCTAGATCCTGAACTGAGCYGATTTAATACCAYGATTAATGATTAATTCTTGAARCTCTTTTCTTCCTCTGAGCCTTTGRTTTTGTCATAAGACATTCCTGATACTCAAAGGCTRAAGGAGTTATGCTTTTGTGATRAGGTATGTGAGCTTTAATTGATTTTTTTTTCCATAAATRGGATAGGCTTAGGCAATTTTATCTTTTGAAGGAAGAGACTGGCTTTTCATTCGTACTGGAGCTTTACAGTGATCCTCCTTAGATTCTTCCTTAGAGTCAACATACTATATAAGAGCTGAATAGCCCAAACTGAGAAGCTGAGAAGAAATTTGATGCTCCACTGTTTCACATATAAACACTTCAAATAWGACCAGTGTAGTGTTTCTGGCTGATGTAGTCTGGACCCAATGGAAACAAAACCTARGTAACTAAGCAGGGACTCTTTGGTGGAATTGACAGATCTAAAAGAATTTAAAATCTTTCTATTGCTTCTATCACATTCACTTACCTGGAAAGCTTTCTCTTTTGAACATCATCAAAAGATATTTTTGCAGCAGGTTATAACTATTTCAGGGAAAGGTTCGTGCTTTTTATAGGTTGTGTGAAGATTGTGTCCAACAAATCTCTGATTTTAGTTGCATTTTTCCTGGGAGAGAATGTGAGCCAAAGCAATAATATCCTTACACTGGTTTACACTAAACAAGAATCTTGCCTATTCTWCTCATTTCTCAAACAGACAAGATGCAAGCTGTATCCTAATGATGTGGACTGTCAGCATTGCATAAAGCTCTTTGCAAAGTCAGGTCTAAAACAAGAGGAAAGGATTTGCTTAGCTAAAGAAAATGGATCCTTTGTTTTGGATTTCAAGTGCTAGGTCAAAGTCTTGCTCTTTTTCTCTCTGTGGTCCCTGGTTCAATGATAAAAATCTTCACAGGGCAGTAAAGGCCCAATGTCACTCCCTATCCCCTTTGTTTGCTGATTAAACTGAGATAGATCGATAGAACTAAGAGCTGTGGAAGGATATTTAGAACAAGCCTTGTTAATATCTTCAAAAGAAATACTCCATGTGTTTTGAAGATCTCCGTGCTTAATCACTATCACAGGGGAAACGGTCTTATCTCCCATTCAAATGTGGTTGGCTTGACTTGTCTACCCCTGCCTCTGCTCCTGYTTGATTACAAACCCGGCTGGGACTCGGCATCCCTGGAGGCCTTTCCTTGAGAAGATAAACAGCCCAAGCTTTTTAAGTTTTTCATGTTTGTATCTCTTCAGTTTTGTACTGTGATTCTTACAAGTGTCGACATCAAAAATGAAAGCAGTATTCCCCTCTCAGAGCTACTGGTAAAGACACTGAACTAACATCACGCTACTTCCCCTAGGTTTATAATTCGAAGGCTCAAATTAGTGCTTTTTGCTATCAACATAGCACTTGGAGRCCAAGATAATCCGACATATTATTAATTTGCTCATTTTAACCTAGGAATCATCTTAAGGCACTGGTTTACCAACACACCCTTTATTCTGGTTTGCATTTTTCTTTCTAGATGTATAATGTGAATTTGATAATATTAAGATACTTTGTGTGTTTCAGTTGTTCTATCTGATGAAGTACTGCAGATCACTCTATATAACTGTTCTATTCTCSCTCTTTATCATTCCGCTTGTTCTGTGTCATCTGTAATTGCTTTGAGATTGTTTTAGCCTTATTTCAAAATCATTTATGAAACTGTTATATATTCTCAACTCTCTAATGCCAGCCCCGAAGTATCATATTGAATTACTTGGGTTCTACAGTGTTTTCCCTTTTGTGACTGTTTCTAGAGATGGGCCAAGTTTTAATTYGTTTAATGACTGCCTTATTAATAATGCACAGTGTTAATTTTTAGATCAGATTATCATATGYTGCTAAGTMAAATGCYGTATAAAAGTCTAAATATATTTTCACMTTTTTTTTTCTTTTCAAAGAAACTTGTGACCTCATCAAATATTGAAATAAGGTCTAGTCAATAGATGTAATTTCTCTGTAAATGTCATCACTGGTTGCACTTGTATTCCAGTATTTAATTTTTTAATTGATAAAATGATGCAGGATTTAATTAAGAATTTAGCCATGTTAGATTATTTGGCCTATAGTGATATTTAATGTCCTATTTACCTTTGTTGAAGGTAGGCCCGCTAATTAACAGTCATGTGGATTTGTTAAAGGTATAAAACAATATGGCAAATATCTCCTCAGGAAGCTCTAGCACTTCAATGAGATATAAGAAAAGTTTTGAACAAATCATTGGAATATTTTGTCATTGAAAAAGCTTCCACTTGCAAAAAGATYGTTGTCCTGTGAGACCTGCTGTATTCTGAAGAAATATAAGGAAGAAAAGGGAAACAAAGGTACTGCTGGGAATAAACATTGCTTGATACCAYATTGGCCAAAGTATCGCCTCCTGTAAACCAAACCCCTTCTGCTTTGTATAGTTAAACAAAAATGAATACAGTTCCAGCAAATCACTGGAAACAGCAAAAAAAACTGAACCAGGAGCAGGAGGGAGATATAACTATGATTTCTGCCTATATATTTATACCTCTGGGAAGCCAGAGCYACCTGCATATAATTAAAATTCAGAGCATGTGTCCCTGATTCAAGGATGGATTGAGCATCTGGTTAAAAGCGGCAATGTCAGTCTTTGTCCTGGCAGAAAATAAAACTGAATCTACTCTGAGCAGAAATGGGCAGTGAAAATCAGCAGCATATGACGGAGAACCAGAGACAGCAGGGAGGAATTCAAATCCGAGCCCTTGTGAGGCCCTGGCAGAGGTGGAGGAGAAACAGGCTGGAACTGGGAGGGAATGGGCAGCCCCCTGGGACGGCCAGGATCGAGCTGCAGCTGTCACACAGGTGCAGGAAGCATCGCCCAAGCCAAGAGGTTTGGTGGTTTATCAAGGAAAAAAGAGCAGTGAAGGGAAGCCCTTAAAACAAACAACCTTGTGGAGACGACAAAGGAGYGGCACAGCGGGAGCAGGGCTTGGAAAGATGGACAGGGAGCCCTTATAGCTCTGGGAAGGGAAAATGAAGCTTGGGGTTTAGGAGGAAACCAGACACTTCATCCTGCTAAAGCTCCATGTGAGGTTTCACAACACGAAGGGGACCACTCAAAAGAAGCTTGCCTGTCTCCATGAACACGTGTAAAAGGCTCCRGTGTTTGGGGATGCGTGCTTGAAACGCCAGGATGTGCACGTGTGTATGAAGCAATACATACATATGGCTGGAATGAGAAAATGGGGTTGTCTGAGGAAAATGGCCCAAGCCTAAGAAAAAATCAACTTCAGCACTATACAATAGCGTTTTACACTTTTACTATACGTTATATGGTTCTATACAATTTCCAGGAACCAGCACGGGCTTATTTCTGTGCCAATCTCTATGCCAAAATTTGTGAAGATACGAATTCTACCATTAAAGATGCAAGGTCAGGATTTTTAAAGTAGGTAAAGCACTAAATTTTCATGGAAATCAATTGAGGACCTTATGAGAGGATTTAGTTACCTAAATACCTTTAAAAATCTGACATTTCACTTAAAGTTTTTGAAGCAGAGAAGCCTCTTTAACTGCTTACTTTGGAGAACTTTGSATCAGGCCTAAGTTAACCTGGGCGATTATTTCTTTTAGCACACTTAGCACGCAGACTTCTTTTAAGTCGCATCACAAAAACGGTATTTTATTCTATTCAGTGCTCCAAGGAATTTGATGACAGATACCACCACTGTTTCAGAACTGACATGTACCTACTCCTCCTTCAAAGAAAAGAATCTATGTCAACGCTGCAAAGTTGCTAGGACAACATGAGGGAACTTAAGGATTTTTTTTTCTCTTCAAGAAGCAGCACTTTCTTGCTGCTGAATTAATTATATTAGTCTATATTTATCACAGCTCAGGCGAAAAGTGACAATTAAGCTATGACACTTCCCTGGAGGATTGCCATTTTATTTCTAAATAGAGTAAGATGGGGGGCATATAATCAAAATCAAATAGAGACCCTTTCCACACCATGCTGTCATTTATTCTTCAGAGATAGAGGCTTCTTAATTAATGTTCAGTTCGGACATTGGTGTAGCATCTCCTGTAGCAGTGATAGAAAAGGTCAGTTTTGGCACCAAAAAAGTTTGGGTTTTTGCACTGCACAGAATTCAGAAGTGAAGAGTTGCTTGAATTGTAACACATAGTGAGGAAATATAGAATAGGATACTGTTACAAGGAATAGTTGAAAATGTCCTTTGAATTTTGTGTTTTCCTATCACAAATTGTTAAGATAAACTGTTTTGGGGAAATTTTTCAAAACTAATGATTTCTGACTTTAAAAAATATACTTTTGTTTTCTTGATCTACCAAAATATCTCAYTTCACCTATCTTGTTTCTGAAATCTAGAAAAAGGAATCCTATGCCYTGATTTATTTTTATTWCTTTTTCTCCACMGAAAGGSATTTGTTTCATCTCCGACTATTTTTGAGCTCATGTTCTGGATATACCGAGATATCCAGAGATATACTGAGATATATTCTGATAGAGAAGGCCCTAAAAGAAGTTTCAGGTGATCAGCTGGAGRAAAAAAAGAAAGCATCTGATATCAACTTTCTGCCAAACTTGGAAAAGTGGGAAAAAAATCTGYGAGTGGTGAAAACTCGATTCTCAGGCAATCTTGGTCCTCTATAGAAGGCCAGGGCAGTCCAGGCTGAGCTGAGGCATCACGCTGCCCACGTGCTGAAAGTCGTCCCCGGGGAAGGCTCAGGTGGTGCTCCATAATGCACTTAATGAAGGTTATATACGGCCCTGCTTGCTCTCCTTGTGCAGCAGCGAGGTAAGCCGCAATGTTCCGAACGGTTTTGACGGTAGGGGGGGTTCCTTAATTTGTTGCTGGGCTAAGCTGGCAGATAACTCTGTCTTCCCAGGGAGCAAGGAGAGAGCAGGGAAGGATGTGCATTTAGATGCTTCCAGAGGTAATCTCCTGAAACTTAAAGCATCAAGGCAATTAGACACGCTTCTGCCCCGTTTGATCGTAATTGAAAGAGCCGTGAACGCAATCAAAAGCAACGTTTTTTTAGTCAGAGCATTGATAATCGGGTACTTTCTAAAAGGAAAGGTATCTGGCAGAGGAAGCTGGCAGTGGTATCAGAGTCAGAACCATGTATTTTGTCACAAAACCTTGTTTCTTGCTCTGTTTATCTACACTTAGAGCACTGAATGTATTGTGAAGTACTGTCATGATATTCTGTGCACTGACTCCTACTTTTAGGATTTTGATCTTATTTTGTTGCTATTATATTGCATCTAGAACTGTTTCAATTTTAACTGTGTTTTAAGCGAAGTGATAGGACGTCACAAATATCTAGAAAATCCAATGCACTCACGATCCACAAAGGTGCTTTCTGAGCAGTTCTGGTTGATGCTTTGTAAATATTCTTCAGGGTGGTGCTATGGAAATAGAAGTAACAATCTCTGGCTCTATAATTTTCTCTGTGAGACAAAATTGATTTTATTTTCTTTTATCTTCACCTTGCATAATGAAATCAGACTAGAGCACAGATATACAAGAATAACAAACTTCAGGAACCAAAGAACTAAAACTTTTTTTTTTGTTCTATGAGAAGTTTCATATAGGTGTGTAAAACTARTTTTGTAGTTTACCCTTAGTTTTGCCTTATCAATTCGTGGCACAGGACAGAGGCCACTTTGGCACAGGACTTTAAAGTCCACTTTGGCATCTGAGCATTATAGTCTTTGAAAGAAGAGAAAGCCACAACAAATGACACTGGATCCACTAAGTAAGTGTGCTTTCAATATTTACAGAATTGCTGGCCTCAACTTCCTTGAACATATGTGCTTATAAATCTAATGTGTTACTGTTTAGAAGCTCTAAATATCGTTATGTCATGAAATCATTTCAACAGATGGTTAATGTATGACCCCAGCTTCTCAGTGGATGTCAGCAAAGATTTACTAGGTTAAGTTTATTCCCTGTTTAAACTGACTGAATCTGATCGTGCTAGGTATTCACATGGAGTAATTCAAATGATTTTGGCCAGGCAAATATTGCAAATAGGTTCAAGCTTTTTCCTACTTCAAAGATATAACTTTATGAATTTCTTCTGCTGGGTGCATACTTCTGTCCCAGACTTGCTACAAATAACAGGAAAACCTGCCACATTACTGACATTTGCAGGTGATACCAAATGTGAAAGATCTTTAAAAATGAAAGAGGTGGAAGAGAGAAATAAGTCAACAGGAAATAAGAGTGTTTCGGAATATCTGTGAAAGAKAAAGAATTAATTCCACATGGTCAGTGGTAGGAGAAATTTTAAAATTTGAATGGCAGAGTAACAGGGTTAGATTTRTATAATTAGTTTTCTAAAACTGCTTTTTGTATCAGTTCTCATGCAATTTGGAAACAGAACTTGTGATGCATTAAGGTACCATAGCACTACATTTTGTAGATGAGAAACTGGCACACACGTAGCTGCATCCTTCAGAGACAGGAGCATTCTCAAGAGAAGCAATTTTCTGTCTTAAACCAGATGAGCTGTTCCAAGAGGCATTCATCAAGTGGAAACGTGGTACTACTTCCAGAATGAAGCACATAAAGGCCTCTCCAGTATATCGGGAAAAGAACTTGTATTACTTTAGCTCCTGGTATGAATTTCAAMCATAAAACTATTCAGCCTCTCTAAAAGAATTGAGTGGGCAGTGAATTATGGGAAGAAACAACTATTTTATCAAAGTGTAGTACAACACAAGTGTATTTKGCAAAAATATGACTCRCTTTCTGTGACTTTTTGGGTTCAGSAGAATTCTATTTTCAGCTCTGGACMTCACAATATCAAAAATAGGCATAGGTTTTCAGTAATTAGAGAAGGAAAAAAGTAATTRGGGAGAAATAAGCAAAAAAGATGAAAGGTAGTTATGCCAAGCTGATTTGTGATGTTTAACACCTAAATAAAATTTAAAGATGCTAATTGCCCACCATCTATTAGTGTGAAGGAAATGTAAGAATGTAGTCACAACGCCAAAGTCTTAAATGTGTTAGGGTGGCTTATCTGTGTCTAATAACCCTGTTCAGCCTTGTCGTTCCTGTTACCGAAGCTGAGTGAAAGGATTGCTGTGGACACAAGGGAGTCAAGGTTGCGGTGCGCTGCTGCAGGAGAAGGCGTCTGCCCAAGTGCTGGTGCCTGCCCGGCTCAGAGCGCTTCCCTGGTATATGTGACGTGACTACAGAGCTTCAGGGTATGCCCAGTTTGGAGGAGAAACTCGAACCTAAGTCTGCCTTGTTCTCGGAGCAGGGTGAACRAGTTCCTGACCTATAGGTTATTTTTCTCTCAGTCGTGTAGGAATTCTGCTTCATATTAAATATACACAGGTACAGTTCATCAAATTCTACCTTGGAGGGGGAATCATTTACTAATCTTTTCTTCCCCCACAGAAGCTAAATTTGATTTGCTCTATTTTAGATCTGCTTGCAGGAAAACTCACAGAAGACAGAAGAGTTTAAAAGCAAAAAAAAAAAGAAAATTAGTCTTGCTGCCCATTAACATTCATTCCCACTTTGGCCTTTTCATTGGGAGTGTTTTGTCAGTGTAGAGAGTCAGGATCTGCTGCATGCCAGACAGATCGCTCCCTTCTCCCAAGAGTGTTTATGACAGAGATTTGCCATGGGATGAGCTTCCTCTACTGGTTTAGGACTGGACTGTCACAAGGACTGTCTGTTGGAGTGATATGCAGAACCACTTGTGAAGTGGGGGCTGCTTAACCCTGGGACACAASCTGCATCATCCTGGGAGAAGCACAGAGCTACAGGTTGTCCTTTCCCAAGGCAACATGCCCTTGCTACTCTGTTCCTGCTTTAATTTCACCTTGTTGGCATTTCTCAGTGAACTTGTTTTCCCCTTCTGCAACTATTCTTTTTTTAAACCAACACCTTTGGCAAAAGTCCATGGATACAAAAGTCTCTCTATATTTTTTTCTTAGAGATCAATAGTCCTTGTTTTATCTATCAAACACATTTCTATAKGCAGTTGTCAAAAGGCCAACATAAAAGCATAATGTCATTTGACTTCTTTTTCTTGTCTGTAAACAGTTACTAATCAAGGACCTTTCCTTGCATCTAAGGCAAATGGTAACTCTAGTTTACTTCATTTGCCCTTCTTGGGCTACAGATACGTTCTCAGATTTCTCAGATTAGTTTTTTTCACATATTTTCTGCACTAAAATCTCAGCAACTGTTGTCTCTACACTGTAATTTACCGTCTGCTTACTGATACCAAGGTAAAAAGAAGTAAAATTTGGCTTATTCTACAAATGATGAAGGAAGGCTCAGAGAAAAGTTAAGACTATTTTGTCACAGCTTTTTATCTTTTTGAACACTAAAATTCTAGATAACCTCTTGCCCTATTAAGGAGAATCTGGCTCAGTGTAAGATACCCAAAGGAAAACATGCTGGCTATACCTTTTTTAGTAAATAAATGGGTTAAGACCAGTTCAATGGCAAATGACACAGCACTGTTTGCATCCACCTGTTTCCTACCCCAAACAGGGCTTCATCCATGTGCCTTTTGGGCATTAATTGGGCACTGTCAGGAAGATTATTAATTGGCACAGGCTAAAACTGCACTAAAGCTAACAGTTTACCAATAGGCAATCATGGCAACCTTGGCTCTTTTAGATTATTTTTATAAATGTAGCCTCAAAAAACAACTGAATTAACTTAAACCAAATGGAATACTWTTAAAAGACTCTTTAAAAGTCCAGCCAGAAACCAGCAGATTCATCCACATCTCAGTTTGGCCAATGTCCTGCCTAAGTCCTCCTGCTCAGAAGTTGTTTCCTCTTCCATAATGAGGAAGAGAAGCCCTCTAAAACACATATTAACCAAGTGCTTGGAGCACTTCTTAGAAGCAGAGTAAGCTTAGGGGCAGCTTCTTCCCAGATGTCTGCTTTTTAAAAAAGATTTGAACCCACATCTGCTGCCACCTGGGAGGAAAGAGTGTGCTTTGTCTCAAGCTCATATGTTGGTGCTGTTCTACTTTGTATTAAATAATTATCCACTGGTCCAAAGAGAGTGTGAGAGTAGCAGAACAGTCGGATATGCTCATTTAATCAGAAACAGGGTGGAGAGCCTGAGTAGTTGGATTTGCAGCTGAGACATGATCACTGATCCTGTGCATGTTTGTAGTCATTTGTGATACAGAGCAAATCGATAACAAAGCTATTTTACGCTCCCTCTTCTGCTCAAATACCTTCCTAAAAGATGAGCGTTTGATTGCTGACAATTAGGTGATTTTGTAACTGATCGTCAACATAGTTGTTATTCTTCAGTAGAAGTGAGTACAGGAAATGGAACTGGTTTGTTACTGAACTTTCTGCTTATTGATACTGATGGTTTTAAGGGTTCGTTTTGCAAAGTCACTGTGCAGGGTTCTCTAAATTCTCACCCAGAGAAATAAATACATATGATACTATGTAAGTAACCATGATACAGATTCGCTGATTTCACTTCAGGCCTCTGCACATTAACCAACAATTCTGTGAATATTTTCCCTTTGATAGATAATTTTTCTTTGATATCTTTTTTTTCATAGTGTATGAAAGATAAAATACAAACGAGGAGTATTTTTCTTTTTCTAGCATTAATTCTATGTAAGATATGTAAAGCCTGTATTCTAATTAATATATTGATTTAGAGTAAATAAAAATAAACCTTGTAATTTCTTATAGTGAAGCCTATAGCAAGGCTTGGGAACGAAAGCTTGGTAATGGTGTTAGAAAATGTTAGGATTTTCCACGGATATAGATATTATGGTCAAGGAATGGGAGTTAGACGGAAGGTTATACATCAAACACTGACATTCTCTTTCATCTAACAGGTTTCATCTTTCCAGCTTTCAACATCAAGAGCTAAAGACATACCCCAAGGACTACGATTAAGATATGCCCTCTTACATCAGGGCTGCAGTTGTGGTTGATTATTTGAAGGGGAATAATAAAAAACACATACTGTATTTTGCTTGGCTAACGCTCTCCTTACATTAACCAACAGGCTACGGAAAAGTTATGGGCTAATGAAATTTTATATGAGGGCTTTTAAACATAAAACAAGGGTGGTAAGTGAGATTTATGGGTCATGTATTCAACTACTGTAGTGTTATTCCAGCCAGATCAAGCTGGTGGAGAAAGACTTATTATTTTTATTTTTAGAGGACAAAAGAAATCAATAAGAAATAATGTTGTTCTTTGAGCTGTAGTCAGTATGACCTCTGTTGCAGATTCTTCTGTTTGGCTGTAAAAGAATCATGAGTCTAAGTTCTGAGCCTACAAAAATCTTTTGGCTTCAGTAGCATAAAGAAGGGGCAGTAACTATTTTTCCAGTGTATTCAGTATCCCTCATGAATTAAAATCAGACTTATAGGGAGCTAAAGATTTTTTTAAATGCATTTATACATGGAAAACTGGGACATGGTGTCTAGCCCTTATTTCTTAAATATTAAACAGATTCAATTAATAGATTTTTTTAATCAGAATTTTTGAARGATAAATTGGGAATTAAACTAAAGAAATATCTAGCTAAGGGTGTGGTCCTAATGGATGCTTAAGGAAAGTGGAAAAGAAACAAAACAAAACAAATATTCCCTGTTTTTTTCTTCCATCTTCACACATCCTAATCTGTCCCAAAGTGATGGATTTCTGACAGCTGCTAGAGGATTTGTCCACTATTAGTGGAAGCGGAACTGAATGAGTTCTGTAATGGTTAATGTGGACCACTTTATGTGTTTTTATAGAAAAACATCATTTCCTGTTCTTCACTTTAATTTCTTTGCCCTATRTGCCTTCCTATGAAAGAGAGGGAGAGAGAGACACTGTTTCTCTGTTTCTTGTTTCACTCTTTCAGCACCACTCRTCCTTCCTCAGTAGGGGAGCTAGTGAAGTGCTGGGAATGGCTTTGGCTTATATGCTCTGGCTTCCTTCTTTCCACCGTTCCATGWGTTACTTCCCAAATTAGGTTGAATTTGAATACCAYCCGTAATAGAWAKATGCAAGAAGCATTATCACAATTCATACTCTTGTCTCTAGTGACAATAATATTCCTCTAGTTGGACTCTTTTTCTGGGCTTACATTAGCCAGGTGCAGAGTATCAAGTATCCCAAATGCAGAGGTGTGAYGGAGGGAAAAGACAAGAGGAAATTTGTATTGCAGATTGTCTGAAATGGCTTTTCTAAGGTCACGAGTGATAAAACTGCCTTTGATATGGCATGCAGAGTCTTCAGCTCTGTTACAGCTTGATTCTATCCACTCTGATACCTGATATATAGCTTAGAGAGTCAACAAAGTGAATGTAACATAGTGCTTCACTGCATGTAGTCACATAAATCTCTGCCCTCATAGAAAAAACCTGAACTTCTGCAGTCTAAGCTAAAGCCATATATCTGGACTAGGGGAAGGTGCTCTTCCTGTCCTATTCTTTGCCTGGTGCACTTCAGTAAAGTAAAATCAACTCCACAGCCAAATAAAATAAATTTTTGGCAAGCSTGAATAAGTATGTATGGAAAGAAAAATATTTTAATATGTCTACTCAAGTTGCACACAAACTCTTCTGAAAATTGAAATTCTTTAAATGTCAAAACCAATTCACATGGGGTCAGAGGCTCTATATTTTGAAGAAGTTCATTTTAGGACAGACCTAATTTTCAAATATTGCTGCATATGGAATACAAAGGTTCAGGTTGAGTCACCTCCACCTGGACTCATGCCAGCTTGGGTTGGACCTGCTGACTGCACATACAACTACTCCCAGACCGTTTTCTTGCAGCAGGAAAATACTTTTAAAAKGCACAGATGGTCATAATAGTTGAAATTGCTGGCATTATTAAGGACATGGAATTTATTAAAGAATATTCCAGACCCCAATAAATGGCTTCTGTGCAGTTTGGCTTTACCAAAGACATAATGTTTAGCATAATATAAAAGATTTCTAATGTATGCTAGAGGACAACATTACGYAAATCATTTATTTTTCAGGTCTGAACTGAGGCTCATCTTGGGCTGTTTGCTCTCAGAGACCAGTGCTTTTCCATGCCCCCTTGGCCGCTTTACCTTTTCCTCCCTCCGTCACGCTCCAAACTGTTTTCACAGAGCTCTGTCAGAGTGGCCTTCATCTGTATGTGTGCCTGTGAAAGGGCTTTTGTGCTTCTCTTCTGCTGGATTCATCCCCAGACGCTAATGCAATGAAAATATTATTAAGGACATGTTGTGTAACAGGGGCTCTCTCAAAGCTGGCCCTGTGGAGCACTTGTGGCATCCAGCGGAGAGCTGGCCAGCCCTATGGYGTTGGCTCCTTCTTGTCCCTCCCTGCTGCAGAGGTGCTGGAAAGCAGCTAAAAGGATGCTGCTCAGGGTAATTTGCTGTTGCAGCAGCAGAACCTAATGAGAACGGGTAGCCAGGTTCATTAAACTGGACAGCTGTGGTAGCAATTCACCACGCTTAATTTTTGTTGTCTGTAACAATCAACATAGGAGCTAGTCCCCCTAAATGCCCTTTGTAATGAACGGGGAGCAACAAACTCTTTTAAAACGGGGCTTGTGCCTTGCAGTTTAGTTGTCTGCCAGGGGATGAAGGGACACAAGGCACCTGCCTTCCCTCCCTGCCTGCAAGGAAGCAGCCGTCTCTATTGTGCATCTCACTCCTGAGGGCAAGCAGGCAGCAAAACACATCCACAGGGATTCCYCTGCACCTTGGACCACCTTTCACGGAGCATCCATGGAAGGGAGAAGCCAGTGTCATGGTCCCGCATCCCTGCTCCTTGCTATTTCTTTTTATAGGTACAGCTCTAGAATGGGAAAGGAAACTTCCCATAACTACAACTTTGTAACTTCATACAACTTTGTAACTCATGCGGCAAAAATGCCTGCAAAGCTTTGATATAGAATGTACTCTACAAGCTTAGCAATATTCTGAAAATTAATTAAAATACTTGGCTTTTTATCCAGATTAGCATCTATTCAAGTTGCGTTGTGTAAACAAAGAGACTGAGTCTAACAAAAAGATTAGTCATAGCACTGTTGTTGTTTCTTGATGTGACGGCTATACAAGCTACAGCAGCTTTAAAATCCACACACTGTTTTCATTAAAATACAATTTCATACCCACTGGTGCATCGTTTATTACAGATCCTTTTGAAACACTGTAGAAAAAGGACTGCWACTTTTGTGAGTTAACCAAGCTACCCAYGGTSATGTGATCTATAAGCAGATAGGAAKTATTTCTGAATAAGGAGGYRATYCTGGGATCCATTCACAGGAGATGTTTGTATTTTTCCACATAGCAGCAAATACAGTTTCTTGGACGCCCATTTTCCTTAGAGAAACACATGGCCTGTTAAACAACTAGGATGCTGATCAAGAGTGTTTCATTTTGCTTTTCATGTACATAAATATTTGCAAGCAGTCTGCTTCCCTATTTATTATAAACACTGATCAAGAAGTCRGTGTGTTTAAGTCTGAAAATCATTCCCAGAAGAGTCTCAGAGGAATATAATATAAGCATTATGCACTTATTGATGATTATCTGTGATTTTTTTTCTATTAAAATTTGAAAACAGTTTAGTTTGTTAAACTGTGTCTATGTGTTTTTCTTTTGGACCGATATATATATTTGTATATGTCTGTATGTGTATGAAGGAACACTTTCAACATAATAAGAAATATTATTTATGCTTCACAGGTGGAAGAAGTTGAACACAGGTGATTTACAGTTAGATACACTTTTTAAATGAGTTGCTCAGCTTTCCTGTAGCTTCCTTGCTGATTTTCAAGCAATTATAGGACAATCCATCATTAAAATTATTATAGGAGTATCTGTTCATTTAAATACATTTACTATATGCATTGTGTACACAGACATATATGTAGAATGGTTACAGAGATATACACTAAGCACAGCTGCTCTACTTGAAAATATTTAACTTTTTTTCCCCTGCTTGTAAAATGTTGCAAAGAGGCCTAGGTTTCTATGAGCAGACTGTTACCTGTAAATTTTAAGCAGTCACAATTCTGTGAAGCATGTGCCATAAAACTGAACTAATCCCAGCTTGTTATTTGCTTGTCTAAATGGGGGTCAAGGTATTCGCTGTGTTTCATGCTCAGGCTTCTTTTTAAGTAGACTAAAGAGTGACCAGTATTTGCATGTGAATAGTCCTCTAGGAACAAAAGCAAGTTATTAACAGAAACCTCTGAACTGCTGTATCAAAAGGAAAAGTCTTCTGCAAGCTATTGCATTTCAGCAATGTGATGCTTCCACTGAAATGTAAGGTTTGTGAGTATGCTCTGATCACACAGAAGGAGCCTCTGTTTTTCTCTAAGGCACAAAGAAAACAGCGTGCACATGGCAATAAAGCAGCAGTCTTCKCTCCTTTCTACCCACCCTGGTGAGAACAAAAACACAAACTGCAAGGGGTTTCAAAGCACGATGCTTTGCAGCTCATATAGTCAATATACACTGGTTCAAAGTGGCCATAACATTTCTTCTGCATTTGAAGACAGAAACTGGGAATACTGTGTCCAAGCTGCTGAATAAGTTTGCACTGAAGAAAGCCAGTAGAAAATAGGATCTTCTGTCACTTTCAGGCTTTTGTCTTGACTAACTAAAGCAAATATGCCAAGCTACCTCGCCTAGCCAGTAGCAAAAGCCACCAGCACCTGATAGAGGCCTGTGGAATTGCTTCATTTCCCTCAGCACGGATGGGATAGGGTTGTTACGTGAACTGCTAGTTGTGGTCTGAATTTAAGAGTCCTCAGACTTCCAGTTGTTGATCAGGGCCCCACAGCAGTGCAACGAGCCCTACCTGGGCTGTGGGAGTGAGCCCAGGCTTGCTGTTCAATTTTCATCTTTCAATCCTGTAACACTGAAAAATGTAAGCTGACAGCACAATACAAAGAGTTCTCGGAGGCTTAATGTGTTAGTGACAAATGAAACAAAACCTGAGATTAGCTTTTTAAAGGATTTGGTCTACTACGGATAAGAACTGAAAGGCTTTTATAGATCAGCTTTGTTGAACAAGACTTTGGGGAAGGGGAGGGGGAGAAGAGCACCAGGGAGAAATAAATAGTGATGGGAAAAACAAATGGATTAAAGAAAGGCAACCATAAAATTGTGCATTTGTCTTGATTAATACTTGCCTGGATTACAGAAACTCGAGGCAATTTCTTGAGATTGCAGATCAAGCTTGAGAAAGCTAAAAAACAGCTGAAAAAAATGAAATTGTAGTAACAACCCACAGAATTCTTTGTCTGCTAAGAAATATTCTAGGTTTTTTGGTCTTTTTTCATTTATTCGAGTTGCTTCACTTAAATATTAAGTAGCTAAATATTTGTATATCCAGAAAAAAAAGTATATTGCCATATAAAAAAGACTTTTAATTGTAATAGAGGAGGACCAAAGGAGAACCAAGAACCCTCYCATAGTAGGGAGAGAATTCCCTCCTTGAGTCTGCTGCCAGGACAATCACGGCATTTACTCACTACAGTTGCTATCTATCATCACAAGGACCTTGGAGAGGAACCCTTCACATGGCACAGCCCCTGTACCTTTTGCAGGTAGGTTGGCATCTGGCCCCCATTTTGGCATGCTACCAACTTGCTTGGAAAAGTCTTCTGCCTGTGCAGGAATAACTAATGTACCAATACAGGTGCATTGGCTGGATTTTGCAGGSCTGGTTTCATGCAAATACCTGCTAGGTGCACTGGTTACCCTGTAACRCGGGTATCAAGGCACCACGAGCATATGAAGCAGAACATTTGTAAGTACAATAAGGCTGGCTAGGGACTGATCAAAAGATATTTTTCATTGTACRGCTGAACACAACAAATCAAGAGAAATGTAGAGTCTTCAAAGTTGGGGCTCTGACGCCGAACAGATGGGCTTGTTCAAAGATTCATTATTAGTCTAACAAACTGTAAATACCAGAGTGCGAATTGAAAATCCAAAGCACACACCTGTCGGTCTAAATCTGTCAGATATACGGTCGGCTCTCTGCATCAGAGAGAAGGAAAGAAATCTCTCTGCACTTTAAAAAAAATCATATTAAAATATGAGAGACGGAAATGTAGTTTTCACCGTATAAAAGATGACACAAAAAAGTATGTGACTAAATGTAATATAAACAAAAACACAAATGTATTTATACAGAGGCCAGCTTTTGAGATCTCCCAAGAGAAATTTTCAAGCAAACCCTGTTCCTTAATTGCCAGACTTTTCAGTAGTGTTCTTTATCCTCCCTTCCCTGCACAATTCACATCTGTGCTTTCAGTTTTCTAGTTTTAGGTTGAGACTCACTAGATGGTGGCTCAACGCTTGAGGACTCAGAATGCAAAGTGACAGGAAACCCTGCAGAAAAGGCAGGCTAAGAGTGAGAGAAAATAGAGATACACCAAAAACCATAGGCTTGTTCCAAATGACAAAAGTCCATGAAGACAACCATGCTGCTTCTATATGCTCACTACCTAAAATGTTGCAACATGTGTGTTGAAGTCTCACCATCAACTGTAGCAGCAAAATAAATCCCTAAATGRGAAAACCTCCTATATTTGAGAGGACAAGGAGTAAAAGCCAGGGAACAATCATGTATACTTAAAATGGATGATCCTGTGYACAGGTAGAGAGGGTTGTTGACAAAGAATACGCTCAGCCCTGGGTTGGGTYCATAACTTCTGCCAGACCAAGTTTATCCTTTGATAAGCTTCTTTTGTGCAGGGATTTGCTGTGTTTCATCTTTTAGTATTGTTTTGGACCTTAAATATGTTAGCAGTGATTTTGTTTGTTCCACTTTGTTTTCTCTTTAACACTCATATCTGCTCATATTCTCCTTGTTTGTCCTTTCCTAAAGTCTTGCTATACCATTGATTGTTAAACCTCACTTTCTTTTGAGGTCAATGGGAAGTCTGCCTAGAGGGGAAAAAAAAAACAAAAACCAACACAGCTTTTCTGGGATTTCTCCTACTCTTCCAAAAAAGAAATCTCCAACATGCAGATTTTTTTCCAACTCATTTTGTTATGAAGCTGCAATCGCAGTTACTCCGTATAGCTCAGATTACTTCTTGTGACCGGGGGTCTTGAGGAGCTCAGAATTAAATCCTTGCTTTACACACAAGGTTTGGGTGCAGATCTGTTCAGAACAGGGTGGTTCTACAAGCAAAAACATTTCATGCTCTAAATCAGCTAAAACCACGAGTGCAGTGCTGTGCTGGAGCTCCTGGGAGGCTGAGGCCCTCCAGATAACAGAGTTTCTCATTTGAGCTGTCTGGCATCCCATGGGCTCAGCCAGCCTGCTCTCCTCTGTCTGCACAAGACCATGCAGATATTCTGCRCCACCCAGGACATGCTGTCCCTGGGCTTTGATGTCCCTCCATACAACAGCAATGAATCTCCCCCTGAATCTCCCCCTTACATTTGGAGCTGCTGTAAGGATTGTTACAGTCTAAATTTTTAAGTACTCAGCTACTGTGGTAATATGATAAAAATCACATTTATTAATGTTGACAAAATTACATTAAAATGCAGTCAAGCCTCACTGAACTGCATACTTTAAAATTKTGTGTTTTATATTAGATTTCCAAGTTGACTGAGAATTAGCTTTCTCTAAACYCTTAGCTGCTACACTCCAGCTATCAGAGAAGTGTTTTTGCTTCAGTTTCCCATTTGTGGCATGATTATGTTCAACGCTTAATGTATGCCATCGGGCAAGCTTTTTTGCAAGAATCTTGGAGGATGCCACAGGATGCCACTCAGCAGGAAAGAAAAGCGTGGTGAATTATTGGCAAGAGATATTTGCAATTCAGAGAGATTTATGAGATTCAACTCATTTTACTCCTTACTGGGTTTGATAGAAAAATGAATATATATATTCTTTTGCTCTGGATAAACAGAGGCCTAGGAATGCAAAGAGATCTGGTCTTTTCTAGACTTCTTGAGCTCCAATAAGTCAAAAGATGTTACAAGTCATGCGTTTCAAGCACTGTTATTTTAGCAGTAGATCACAGTAAGACACACTCTACTTTAGCTTTAGACTTTCCCCAGAGTGTACACAGACATTAAAGACACAGTTTTAAGCTAATCCTGTTTTCTTCCTATCRTCTTTTAGCTATTATGGTTAATAAAATACTTTTGCTTTTTTATGGCATTCCATACATGCTGATGATAGCATTTGCAAATGAGAATCTGTTCTCTTCTGGAAGACATATATATATCGGCATGGTTCCATGTGAAATTTCATTAAAAGGTGGCAAGAGAAGGTTTGTTGATAAGAGASGGTCTTCAGTGGATTTCAGAAATGTGAAGGTACATCCCAGGCAAAGCCAGTAATCTTCAGAGGTYAAATGCACTCAGTAAGACTTGTCTGAACCTATTGCACACAGTTTKCTGAACAGGGTAGAGGGGAAAATACATGCAAGGTCACTTTCATTTCTCTCTTTCTGGAGAATCTACAAAATTTCATTTCATCATTCCTCAGGCTCCATGTGCTTCACAATATTCAACAATTGTGTGTTCTATAAATCAGTACATCTCGATGTGATTTGAAAAGCCCTGGCTGGAGTTTTAAGAGAGCCGGCTGTCTTTTCTTGGCTCTTATCCCTGTTTCCAGATGGTAAAATGCATTTATAGACATTGCAAAMATTTCCGCCCAAAAYATAAACAAATAAACAAAAAATGTGCTAAAAATGCTCCAACATCTGCAAGCACCAGAAAAAATGTGAGAAGGCAGTCAACAGGTAGTCAATTTACAGAATATCCAAAAATTATAAATCTTGAAATTAGGAGATTTAAATATTGTAAACTTGAAACAGTTATTGATTCTAGGTCAAGTACAGCTTTTTTTTTTTTTWRGGGGGAGGGTACTGTGATCTTTAAAATGCCTATTTAAGAGAAAGGTCTGCTATCACAAACTGAAGTTAGAATTAAATAAGATTATCTGCTTTGTAACTGCATCCTCTAKCTATGTTAAGCGGGCTCAGTAGGCTTACTGTCACCATGTTGACTGATATTCATCATTAATAATCTTGTTCTGCTGCTTTCTTTGCTATGCTTTAGTTCGCTATGAATAAAATAAAGAACAGAACTACAAAACCATTGGGTCTACTCTCTGATCTTATTCTACTCTGAATTTCTTATCCGCTAGGGATCAAACCTATACACAGGTTTTGCAAGGACYAGCAATAGTATTGATCCCTATCCCTAATTAATATATTTTGTGCTGAGGCCCCTTAACCTGTTTCACAGTAACATCACACCAGCAGCTCTCAATCAACCTTAGCCAAAAAACAAATTCACATCTTCCTTTTATCAGTTTTCAACTGATGGTGACTGCAGAAGTTCTTATTGCCAGCCCAGCAACATTGTAGCCTGAGCCACAGAGTGCAGGTTCATTTCAACTCTTCCTAACCTGCCAAGCTGTTTCGTTCTTTGAGGAACTCWGTGCACCTCTGTGCTGCTTATAGCCCCTAATTTTGATTCATTATCACAAGGACAACCAAGATCAACTCTGGTCATCAGATGCTCAAGGAAATGCTTTTGGTACTTCCCACCAGCCTGATATCTTCATACTCTGGAGCTGTTCTTTGCCCATCTTACATTATTTCTATATTAAATACCTATATAACCCTTATTTTGTCATCTCCAATTACAACTCATAGCCGCCATATTCAAGTCAGCTTCAAGACTTCACAGACTGGGTACAAAAACTTGTAGAAACAGATTCTTTCATAATACATGAAAGATTGAAAATTTGGGCTAATCTGCAGCAGATACAGGTATACTTTTTCCTCTCTGAAATTCTGATACAGAAATGCCCTCCTATGTTATTAGTTTTAGCCTTTGTTTATGATGCTGAACACAAATTTCCATAATAGCATTGATATATCACTGTCTACAAGTCATTACCATGTCTGAGTTATTTATGTCTCCAAATATTTATGTATTCCATTTCAACTGGGCACTATTTATCAAACAAAGGCAATCACTGTGAAACAAAGTCAGCTTTTGCTTGTGAAGGATGATCCAAATATAAGCACTCTCTTCCTTCTGACTACACATCAATCTTCTACAAAATATAAAGCCTGTCCCTTTTCCCAGGCCAGAAGCAGCAAAGTGATTTCAGACTGCATTTTTAAAGTACTCTGTAGAAAATTGTTCTTTGGAGAAATCCTGATTAAGATATTTAGTGCTGTATGCATATTTCATAGCTGGGCAGATCCCTATTAAATGCACACAAAACCATTATGAGAAAGATAGCATCAAAAACACACCAGTAATTTATTTGATAATAATCTTGTTTCAGATGGCAGTATGTGCTAGCATTTTATAGGAAAAACATCTAGCATTTTATAGGAAAAACATCCTATTTCACACTTTTTTTTTTCTTTTTCACAAAGGGATGAAAAGTTCATCAAGAGCTTTGAAAAGAATCTGAGAGTAGAACTGAATTAATTGGTGCCCAGCTGTTSTTCTGTAAGCCCAACTAGGCCTTCCAGGATGATTTTACCATTTATAATTCCAACATGATTCACTCGGAACATCATGTCCAAGCTTTCACTTCTGACCTGTTCTGAAAAAAATCTCATTTCAGGGCCCAAATCAGGGCCCTTCAAAGATCATCTACCCCATTCCTTGTGCCAAGGCAAGGTCATGCATATCTAAACCATTTAGTAGAGGATTTTATCTAACCAGCTCTTAAAATCTTACTAACAAAAGTCCCACCCAACATAGCACCAATGTTCTCATTATTAATGCCAGTGTTAAGACTGCATTTTAAAGTAGATGCATTAGTCATGTCCATTGGTTAAGTATTTCATTCTTAAAGAAAAAAAAAATCACTTATAAATATATATGACACACATTATTTGAGATTTATTTTAAAAAAGTAGTCTTGCCATATGAATGCTAACTTAAGCATCTACTGATATTTCAGCATATCTTCCTGGAAAATAGTTGGATTCTCCAGCTAAAGCTGTCTACACCAGACCCCACTGCTAAGAGTTATGATTATCCTGTCAGGCAACTGAGGAACACAAAGTACCTGTATCTCTAATTAAAATTCCAGTAATTGAGAATATTATACTTTCAAAACAGTTCTGCAGAGGTCAGGGCCAGATGAATCTGAGCTGTTATTTATCCACATCWAGTGCTAATTTGCCTACAAGAAACTTATACATTTATGAATTTTGTTGTCATCTGTTTACCAGCAACTGTGAACTATTAAATATAGCTAAGTTCGATGAATAAATTATTTGCTATCAGTAGTCCATCAAGCTTTCAGTTTCTTACTAACAATAGAATAGCATTGCTTATCTTCAAAATAATTTTTTCCTCTATTGAATGAAAAGAATTACCAAAAAAAAAAAAATCAGCAAAGAGAAAAAATAGGCAATAGAAAGAGTTGCTGTGCAGTGGCTTCAGAGACAGAGCGCACGTCAGCCTGAAGGCAGTCAAGGCTGGGGATGTTCCCTGGAGAGGTCCTGCCTTGGCCACAGCACACTAAGCTGCCCGGCTCACTGGGGAACCGCAAAGCAGCCCCAGTGAAGCACGGGCACTCGCTTACAGGCACCTTGTTCAACAGAAAATTGAAAACAAGAACGCCTAAGCTGTGAGCAACTGACATCAGTCCCTGCAGAGCTTCGGAAGTGCAAAGATGCAGATAAATCAAAGCCAATGGGCATTGAATTCCTAGGGGCTGCTGCTGCTGCCGCCGCCCCACGTAGCCAGGATGGTCTGTTTTAGTGGTGAGAAATATCAGCTAAAAGCAGCTTTCTGTCACTACAAGTTGTGTTTCCTCCAGCTCTATATGACACCGTCACAGCTATATAGAGACAACCACCGAGAAGCCAGTTCTGAGATACTCCAGGAGATGATGCACCAAGCTGGGCCTTTTGCCCCAAGAAGCCCTTTGAGGGGAAAGAACTGCAGCAGAGAGGGGTGGCTGAGATACGGCGCTCAACAGGCAGTAATCGCTTTTCCCAGTCCCATGACAATCCAGAGATTCACAACGCCACTTACCTCTAAGCCGCTTTGGGGCTAAGTTAAAGCTAAACCTAGTTAAAGCTAGGCAGCTAAAGCTAGGTGGTTTTAAGGCACAGCCACATAGTCCTGTGCACCAGGTTTTTAATTACAGATGACATGTATTAACTGATAGCGAAATTGCTGTTCACCTCCTGCAGCGCAGAGGCAGCTGAGCTCAYGTGAACTGTTTGGAGGCTATTTTAGCTGGGCTATCTTTGCAGAGAAGTGAAGGAAACGTCCTAGCCACGTGGCTCAGCTGTGAGATAATTACTCCTAGAAATTAGCAGCTGGGGGATGCTTTCCTCACGGTAGTTCTGTCAGACGATCACTCTSCTTGCCCTGAGCTGGCAGAATCACCAGAAGTATTTGAAAATGTAAATCATGTGAAKGCTGCTTGTTAATTTTTATTCTTAAATTGGTCTAAAAAGGGGAGAGTTGGGAAACTATCCATGCAAGAGACCAATTAAGGCAATCTGGACTGAAGCCATATTTTGCAGGATAACAAATGAGAAATCTTGGTCAGGCTCCTTGCTGCTGATCAGCTAACAAAAACTAACACCAACAGACTGGTTGAGTTTTACAGTATCACAAAAGAGACACTARTTCTCTCCTTATAACTTGTGTTCAACGCAAGCCTGAATTGACTCCTTTCCTTCATCCTAAATCTAGTTTGAAAACTGAAAAAGAAATTACGTTATTTTTCAAGCCCACAAAGTAATTCTGTTTGTTCTGCTAAAAGAGAAAAAGGAAAAAAAAAAGAGTAAGCTTATCTGTAAACATTTCTTTCTCTTTTATCAATTTTACATTTTTCACATAACAATTGTCAGAATATCAGAAAGACACTGTTTAGAAAAAGAAAAGGAAAGAAAAGAGTCTGACTATTGGGCTGCTGAGATAACACTGCAGAAATGGGTAAATGKGTACAGGGAAAGAAAAAAGAAACAACAAGATAATGTATCAGGAGCTCAGCTTGCCGAGGCAGGAGATGATATTATCCTGTGATCTAAAGTAACTTACACTCTAGAAACCCTACAAGCAAAAGAACAACCGCCAGAAAGGCCACCAGACTAGAATATTGGCAAAAAAAGAGTATAACAGCCATGCGTCTCAGAAGCTGTGTATAGACTCTCCCAGCATCTCTTGTCATTTAATTCATCAGCTATTAAAAAAACAATGCTCAGCATAGTTCTCTAAAGCATATGTGAGTGCATATGCAAAAATGAAACACTTTTTACAAGAAACAATCCATCAGAAACCTCATAACCRAAACACCACTTGAAGCCGCCCCAGCTCCTCCCGTCGTCCAGTCAATGCCCTCTTTGAGTCTCCCTGGGCACCAGCAGCCAACGCGGTGCCTGGACATGCCCAAGGGCAGGGATGTCCTAAGAGCTCTTACGTAGCCCTTCTGATAACACAAAGTGCGCCGCTTGCCCTCCYAGCCATCACACCCCACACCAAAGGGGGTCGGCATATTGCCTGACTTCTCACAGATCCACAAAACAGGCCGTTCACCAAGAGCTGATTGTGCAAAATATGTTCTAGGTTATATTAGTATGTATTAGGGGAGTAGTCATAGTCTTTTACTTATATGGAAAAAATGAGAAAAGAATGTTTTCTGTACTGTTTTAGAAGTGGTAAACTTGATATGACTAAAAATGAAGGTTCTACTAAATTTTAATTTAATCACATGTAAATGTTTTATCTTTAACTTTCTCAACAGCTATCAAACTTGTTTTATCACTCTAATAATGATTTCATACCTTTCTCCTATCTATCCAACTTCTATCATTAAAGGAGGACCTAGGAAAATTTTACAAGTATTAATGGGACAGGATCCTTTTAGTGCTATTTTTGTCACATGGGTTTTCCAAGAAACATTAAGAATGCTTTGAATTAAAATGGACAATTGCGTTTTTTTTCCTCCTAATAAACAAACTGAAATTACAATTAAAGGGAAAATTTTTAAAATCACCTTTTTGAACGTATTAATAAAATTAATTTGATGCAAGGGCCTCAGTTTACATGTCTATAGAATTCATTTTATTAAATAAAATTAAAAATTAAAGTATAAAATTAAAAACTATATTATCTTTAAATTATATAACTACATTATAAATATATACTTACACTATATAACACCATACATCTATATTATAAAATACAGTGGTACTTAGGTTTAAAAACTTGGTAGATTTCCATGCTCATAAATACATGCTAAATTTAAGTTTGCCATAGTTCACTATGTTCAAAAGTAATAAATCAGCCTTAGGAAAGCAGGGAGATTGTCTTAGAGCAAATGAGAAGAGGCTCCACGAGCACACTTTTCCCTTTAAAGATAGCATTCTGACATGTTACCTTTCATGACATAAAGTGGGCTCATTTCTAGTTTGACYATGACAGCTAGCACCTGAACACCCCCAGCTCAGCCAGCCTTAATTTTCCTCACCAGGCCTTAAAAACAGAAGCTCCGAGGCAATAAAAAGGAACGTGGCAGCATGAGCACTTCTGCAGAGCAATTTAGCTTCTCCTGGTGGGCTGCAGTTTCCTCTTTGCTCAGGTAAGCAGGCACAAGCACTTGTGGGATGTTACAAACTTGGACATTCAGCTAATAACATAACTGCTTTCCACAGCGGTACTGCAATATCTGCTSCTGCCTTTCACTCATGCAGAGATGTGTTCCTTGCTACATATTATTTTCATTATTGCCTCATAAATTTTCAAGTGAGTAGGAACAGCCCTGGCTTTGCCTTTACACATGAACACCCGTGACCTGAACCAGCTCCATCAAYTTAATCTGAGCTTTAAAAGCGTTGCGGCTGATCCTTAACGCTCTGGGAAAGCTGCCGAGGTTCTGAGAGCAATGATGGTCCTCGTTTCACCACATGAACTTTAAAGTTCACTAACAAGTATCAATTATCAGCYGCAGAGGCATGTGATTATGCCATTTTATCAGTTTATATCATTACAAATGCTAATTTGTGTCTCATTCCAGTGGATTACGGAGGCTGCAGGTTAGCTCTTGATGCTCTATAACCTCCTCATGAGGAAGGCACAAAACAACCCTTARTAGGGACAAAACATACCCCACCCAGGAGGTGGACATAGGGTTTGTGACTGACAAGCAGTGCCGAGCAGGGTAGGATTATCCGTTATCTTAAATGAAGTAAAACCACAGCAAGAAGAGGATTCTGTCCAAGAGAAACCCTGCCCACTGCATGGTAGGAAATACTGAATAAAAAGGCAGAATTTTGCAAAAATCTAGGTCCTATTAATATCASTCTGATTTTCATATTTTGCTGTGCTGAAATTTAAGAATTTTCTGCTAAATCTCTATTTTTCCTCTCTCCACCCATCCCTACTTCTCCTCTACAGTTTCTTAGTTCAGCTGAAGGGTCAGGTTGTACCTTGCACCTGCCCTGGCCGCAGCAGAAAACGCTGCATCCCACAGCTCAGCAGTGCATCCTCACTATCCCCTCCCAGGGGAGGCTCAGCATTCCCATCTCCTGGCATTAGGCACCCTGCTGATCACCTGATTCCATCAGGCTGATCAGGCTTAGCTCAAACAGGTCAATAGAGTGCCCAGCTGGGGCTCATCCAGGTCAGGAAGTTGTCAACCCTTTTGTCTGTTCATGGCTGCTCTYCCCCTGCCTTTCCACCAAAGGCCTCCTCAGAGCTGCCACTTAAAAGTGCTGGTTTGGGGATTTCTGTTGTTGTTTTGTTTTTAACATCAATCATTTCAGAAATCTGGATATGGAATACAGCCAAACAAAGCAACTGGCCCTAAGCAGAAATAAGTGGAGAAAAACTTTGGCCAAGGGTTGGACCACACATCTTCCTTCACGAGGATGGGTGACAGCAACAATCACACAGCCCTGATCTGCCACCCTGTATCTTCCAATCCACCCTGGTCTAAGGCTCAGAGTTAGGGAAAATTTTTGTCTTGGATATTCTTTATTCCCCTAATGCAGCCCCTCAAAAAGACATTTCAAAGGTTCTTTACAGAAGCAACCTTACAGAATTGCAATGAAGGAACGGATTGYTACTTGATTCTAATGATCACAGAACACAGTCTTCAGAAAAGCAGAGGCTTTTAAGGTGAATTTGCATATGTATATTTTTAACAGAACATCCAGTTCATTCTTAAATTATTTAAAGACTCTTGGAGGAACCTGCCAATATGAGATTTAACTGGGAAAACTGAAGAACAAACTAGAGGAGCAAATAATACTGAAGGAGAGACTTGATGTAGCCTTGTAGCCCAGTAAACAAACACAGTATTGGCATTGCTCATAACAGGCCACAGGCTTCACAAACCTGGAGAGGGCTCAGGGCTTCTAGACCTTGCCTGAACTTGGCTGGGCCAGCCTGGAGCTGTTTTAACTCACTCAGTAGTACAGTGATGTTTCTAATGACCAACCATCTAACCACTCATTTGTTTCACTTTGTATAATCTCCTGCCTGCTTGTTTGATACAGCCATAATTTCCATATGGATAGYAGTTGCAAGCAGTTATCTAGAACAGAGTAAAATGCTGATGACCACGCAATACTGCGTAAAGATGCAGGACGTGCATGATAAGATGAAGGACACAGCATAGAGGACCACAGGTGATAGCAAGAGAGAAAGCACAGGCTAATGCAGGCTACAAGCAACTGAACAGGGATCTGTTAAATAAATGAAATATTGGGAATTGTGCAAAACTRGTTTCATCAATAACTGTGCGTGCATGAGAACATGGCTGTAACAAGATTTTAGGTCTAACACTGGAGAGGCAGGAACAATTTGTAAGGTGGCCCAGATAAAACTGYAGCAGCAATTTCTGTCAATAAGATGTCTGTTACTCTGAGATCCTAAASTAGGAAAAAACTGTAGTTCTTATGCAAACACAAAAAAAAAGGAAATTTGCAAAAAGGATTATTTCTGCGGAGTCCAAGGACAAAATGAGAAGATCTCAAATCTTCAGAAGTGAAAGCCACTCGAGACAATTTATGACTTTGTACTTTCTCCTCCTTTTGTGGTACCTGTCAACAGTCACAATATTTTACTCTGTGAGGAGGGTTTTTAATTCGCACTCTCTGAGTTTGTAGATTAATCTGATAGTGTGTCCCCATAGGAAGAACTGCAATGAAGGCAGCAAGCAGTGATGTCCTCCCAGTCCTGCACACCAAATCCTGCTCAGATCAGGTAACTTCTCTAACGTTAGCTCCACTTTCAGCATCTCTGCTAGAAGGTAGTGGCCTACCCTGTATTTAGTCACTTCAGTAAACAGGGAAGAATCGAACACAAATTCCTTACTCTAGATTTCCCTGGTGATTTCTCCTACAATTTAAACTAAAATCCTAAAGGAGTAGGCTTTTCTAATTAAGGCAAGATTTTTAACAGACAAACATATGATTCTCTGTGCTATACAGTAAAATTGCTATAAAAAATAGCAAACACTTAGCTCCATGATCTATGTTCTATACTCGATAGCCAACTGGGAATTGCCTTCATACTTGCCATGCCGTTGCTGAGCTATACGTTACTGTTAACTTATGCATCATTTTATTTCTACTGAAAGTATAATATAGTAGAGCTAAAAGCAAGATAGACTGCYAGCACTGAGCAGGCAGAACACATTTTATTTAAAAAAAAATTTAAAAAAAAAACCCTCTGAAGAATATAATTAACACAAGAAATATTTCCAAAGCCTGTTCTGCACAGAATGGAGATGTGGAGGTATTTCACTAGTGGAGCTAGTGCTCAGAATAGCTGTCCTGGAACAACCCCTCGTGCAGGCACCATGGCTTCTCCGAGAGCAGGCAGGAGAAGGGGGCTCGCARGCACATTTGCAAGCTGTCAGAATCACACAGATCGGAGCCTGCTCTGAATTCCTAAAATAYATCTCAACATAACTTGCTAAGTTTCCAGCTAGCTTAAAACTCCATCCTCAACGTAAGGTGCACCAACAAGTGCATTCACCCACTCTCCCACCTACCTCTCCCAGCTCTACTAATGACCCTGCTCCACTTCAGGAAGTTTTCCAGACTTCTCCTAATTTCTTTTAGTCTGCTTATCTCTAATTTCATCTCACWTGACAACTGCTTTCTTCTCACCTATTTATTCCATGCAGAACCTAAAGAGAAAGTTTTTCCACGTCCTAATCTGCCTCTGGAAAACCAGTCCTGTAGCCTACTTATCTACTTGTTGTAGATTACCAGGACCTTCCTGCTTCTCCAGGGAAATCCTGTGCATCTTATATATGCTTTTTTTTCCATTCCTCCTAAAGAGCACATGATAAAAGTTCTATAATATAGGGAAATAGATGAAGACAGGAAAATGCATTCTGCATAAACCTGCAAAGAAARTCATCAGGATTTAGGGTCTGCAACAGTTAAGAAAACTAAGAGTGAAAAGAGCTACATAGTTCTTTTTTTCTCCCGTGCTTCTCAGGGAAGGTACCGTCGTGTGGCAGGAGGAGGAGATCGGCGTGACAGATAACCACTACGAATACTGGGGGGAAAGATCACTCCTTGCATAGACAGGCATAATACTTGTCAGATGAATGACCAGGAAATAAATTTAATATGACTGGAAACAGAAAATGAGCTCARGAGCAGTATGCAAAGGCTGTGTAGACCTAAAGACTCTTGTGGGGGAAGCACAGACATCCTCTCATAGCACAGGCTGAAATCCTTCCTGGGTGAGGGGTGGCATGGCCTGCTACTAAAGCAGGTGAGATTAGGAGGGGGCAGGTTCACACCTGGAAACGCAGCTACAGGGGCTGCTTTCCAGCAAGCTGGGGACCATCTCAGCACAGCAGGGACCTCTCAATATATACATGTGCTCTGCACACCTGAAACTCCTTTGCACTCATCTAATTCTATCCCARAAAGAGAGATCATGCTAGCTCTATACACACTAAAAATATAGCAAACTCGTGTGTATAAAAAAATGAAAAAAAACCCTGCGGAAACAATGAACTCATAATGTAAAAGCACAGCACTAGGGAGTCCAAAATTGAAGTGACTCATCTGGAAATTTATAAAGACTGAAGAAATGAGTTTTTAGAAGTTTTAATAATACTTTGCTTTGAACAGAGGAAAATGCAGAGTAGAATGAGACGGTCATCAAGGGCTCCAGTTAAAGGAGCAGCACCTCAGAGTATGGTTTTATTTTGCTTGATTAGATTCCATAGAATATTTCCCATAAATGAGTGGTGGGGACATGCCCTTTCATCTGAGTCAATGGATCCATTAGGAGCCAATAGTCTGGGCAGGACTTTGTAATACTGCCAAAGATCTTTTACGATGCTTGAAGATACCTGAGTTTGGAAGAGGAGCCCAAGTTTGTGTGAGGCCACGTGAGTAGGTACAGCAAGAAKTCCTTTGGCTGTTGGATTTCTAGAAGCAATTAGGGTTGTAAAAGTTATGGTATTTCTTTTTAAATTTTACTATTGTTTGGCATAATCTGTTCAACAGCCACTGTGTTTATCTTAAATGTGCTAGAAAGATATTCTTTGACCTACAGAAAACTGAGCTCAAGCTGGTTGAAAAATATGGTGTCTTTTACTCTACATACAAAGAAAAAAGAAAAGAAATRGAAAGAAAACTAACATTTCTCTGAAAAGTAGAAAATTTTAGCAAAAGAAAAATGTTTTGCTTAGTGAAGAAAAAAGTAAAACAAACATTTACAATGAATTTTAAATAGGGCTCTGTTGTGAATACTGATCAACCTTGAGTCTCACTGCAGCATCAAAGCCTGCATTTGTATTAAGAGATTACACAAATAAAGTTGTTCTTCTAAACAATTTGCTTTTGCTTACAGGAATTAAAATGCAGCCCAGAGATTTCCTTCACCGGAATCAGTGGAGAGACTCACAGAACCTCTGAAAAGAGCAGCTAGAAAAAGCGAAAAAAAGTACAGAGCTAAACCAAAGGAAAAATCTTTCACAGCCCCTTGCAGCCAGTGACAAACAAGAACATGATACGGTCTGAAAATCAGAACTTGTCCATCCCAGCTTAGGATAGTGATGTCTCCTTTTTCTGCTGTTGAACATAAGCTGCTGCTCTGGTACAAAACCAGGGAATTTTGAAGCTCCTAAAACAAATTAGTTTTACCCCTGCTGCTGTTGTATTAAAAAAAAAATTTGAAAAATGTATCAGTCAAATTTTTAAAAATAGAGGGAAATGTCCCCTTTATTGTAGTGAAATGTCAGCCTAATGTGGGACTGGAAAAGCCAAGATCCAGCAATTTTTATGCCCAAACCACAAAAATGACTGAAATTGTGCTTTATATCTAGCATCCTGACAGACAATTGCTTTAATTTTATAATAAATTACAACTTAGGACAAAAGCTATCATTCTCCAATGCCAAATAAAGTATTTCATTGGAATGTTTRATGCATTAAGGTTCTGTTTAAGGTAAATACATGTATCAAAATTTGGCTGTTGCCAATGGAAGCAGAAAACAGATAAACTGAAAGCTCATATTGCCTGTCGTTTTACCAAGTAACTCGACTGGCTGCATTTAGAATCTCTTCTGATTAACACAGGTGTGACCGAAAAGAAAATTAGGCATTATCTCTAGCATGGATCTAAACATATCGCTGGTGCTTAACATATAAGATAAGTATAGTTAAGAGAAATGAATTTTCTCCTCTATACAACCACTCTTACTAAATACATCCTTCTAAATGTCAAACTCCCTGATGAGGTAAACACTGTATGAGTCATAGGCTTCTTTAAATGCAAAGCCACTATATTGAAGAAACTGAAAATGACTTTTAATTTTCTCTTTAATGATGCTGAAGAATATGTATCTATAAGATGTCCGAGTCTGACATCTGAGGCAGGAGCACAGATGCAGTTCCCTATTGTCTGYAATTCATCGCCCATTCAATATTTCTTTTCTAAGCACCTTCCCTTTGATTTTTTCTCTAAAAATTCAATAAATCATATCATGAGATTTAATCATAGCCTTCTGTACGAGTTATGAAATAATCATTGTCTGCTGCATTATTTCTCCTTGATAACTTTGTTGCAGAGTGAAACTCCATACAATTGTACTGTGCTGCAAATAGCTAATTCTTTATTAACAGAGAAACAACAGCTGCAGCCCATAATAATCTTTTTCATTATGCTCCGACACCTCACAAGGTGCCTTTTTTTTTTTTTTTTATATTGTGAGACTCAGACACAGAGCATGGAGACCTCTCGTGAGATTGTCAGGAAAATGAGGAATGAAGAGAGAAGGGGAAAAAAGAAACACTTATTGCTGGGGAAAAGACCTCAAATTCAGCCAACTAAATTGGAAAATGATTCTTTAGTTGGGACAGATTTCTATAGTGGATTCAAAGCCTAGTGACCTCAGTATGCAAGCGGGACACTCAGATTTCCTCAGTTCTTCTTAGYTTCTTTTGTCTTCTTCTAGGATAAAATGCAAAGAAAGATCTTGCTCTTTTCACTGGTTGGAATCTAACTACTAGACTAAATTAAAAACTACATGAGTGAAATGAAGATGTTAGAGTACAACCATGCTACAAGCACATCTACCACCGAAAATATAACTGAGAACACAACAGCTCTGGCACCTACCAGGCCCTTGCATGCATAGTCCTCGGAGTGAGCAGTGGGAAGACTCAAGCAGTTATGAACCCTCACATTTGGATTTAAATTTTGCATTTAGTGCTTAGATATCATCTATCAGACTTCCACTATTCTGTCTGCTTTTCACTAGTTGCCAGTGGGTAACTCTATTCTGAGTGAGTCAGGTGCTTTATACTATCAGGATGTGTTTGATAAATATGTTTGTTTCCTCAGAAATACCTAGGAAGATCAAACTTTTCATAGTCATTAGAGCTGAAGAGAGAAAGCTTGAAATATCAAAAGGCTATTCAAGGAGGCACAGAAATTATCTGGTTAGTGGGTATTGTTTGCATTAGAAGTATATATACAATTGGAAARAGTTGCTTCTTTCTCCATTGCTTCTCTCTAATAAAGCGTGAAATTTAGTATTAGGCCTTGTTTTCCCTCCACTGTGATCATCCACTTCCACCTTAAAAGGGCTTTCTGCTACTGGAACTCATCCCTTTAACTAAGCTAGCATTGATTTATCCTGCATAGGGGAGGAGAAATCATGGCCCCTGGTTTTAGCAGAAGACTTTCCCATTGATCTCACCTTGCGCTGCCCTCATAAGCCAGTCCTGGTTGCCCCTTGCACGCTGTCATGAGGTCAACATGCTTTGATGTGTGGTAATAAAAGGAAGAGCTTACATGGATGCGCTTTCAAAAATGTCTTTACTAAGGAGGCTTGAAAGGGTTTCCTGCATCAAGTGAAAAACCTTGGAAGGGAGAGGTGCCTATTCATTTCTCAGCTACGGTGAGACATACAGGGGAGCAAATAAAAAATGACCAYGATAATAACACAATAAAGCAACATTAAGCTTTGGCAAGATAAGTAAGGCTACTAAAATAAGGACTTGCAAAGTGCTTAAATTTTGAAATGCAATATTTGCRTATTTTTCTAAGGAAAAACATGTTTACAAGGTGAATTTGTATACTACCATGCAACACAGCTTAAAACAACATCTGTTAGAGCACTATTTTATGTAAGGGCAGGTGAGGAAATGTGTTTAATGTTTGGAAGCAGATGGGGCTTCTGTTATCAATAGGAAAGGAGCTGATAGTTAAGTATTGTCAGTATAGCTGGGTGCCGACTGTGCCATTCTGATTTAAAACTGGATCTCAAAATTCAACTTCCAAGCAATCCAAGGGCTCCGTCAGCATTTCAGCACAGCCAGGAGTCTGAATGGAGGAGTCAAAGTGGRATCAGCACTTTCCTGAGATAGACTGTCCCTTTGAACTAATATGTGATCAACAGTTGCTTATCAGGGGAAATAACCAACATGAGGTATTGAAATTACATTTACCTACCCCAAAAAAACCTCCAAAGCAATCAAAGCAAGTGTAATTATAAGTTTCAAAGCTTTTCTATTTGTGAACAGTACAGAAAGTCAGTCCAAACCGATGAAGGGTATAGACACACAAAGATATAAGGAGAGATACGCTGTAAACTTAAGATGTTTAACAACTCTCACAACTTTATTTATTCATGCTCCAGAAAATGGAAGTTAATTATTGTCCAGAAAAGGGAAGAAAATTCCTCTCTCTTACCTGGTGTTTCTTACAATGTGCACACCAACAGTTACCTCAGGTTTCCTCAATTGCATTGTAAATTCAGTCTTGCTCACCTAGCAGTAACTCGTGCGTCTGTCCATATGCTAGACACACTGCACACCTACAGCAGATATCAAATATCAGAGTCCTGTGCAGAAACCACGCATTTTATTTAGGAATAAGATGTTATTTTTGTTTTTGGTGTAATTAAGATTCATGGTAAACTCAAGTAAGCTAACTGAAGATGAGATTAATTCTGAACTTAACTTCCCCAGAAGGACTAATTGCTTTTTATTAGTTCACTATTAAATGCCAGTTCACACTGAGGAGGAGGTCTGCTGTAGACAAACCCTCAGAAATCAGGCACTCAGACATCATTACATGCAAATACTCAGAAGAACGAGCAAGTTACATGTGGTAGCTTAGCTCCCTCATGCTATCTGCTAAATTATGGTGTCTCATTAAATCCTTTTGCCTTGCATGACAGTTAATGCAGTTACMTAAGAACTTGATTTGTTAGACACCCTCATAGTGGCTTCTGCTTAAGTGTTTAATTAAGCGCAAACTGGCTGTAAGGCTCTGGACTGCAGGTCTAGTGCATACATGGATAAATAAAGGTTAAAGAAAGAAAAGTAAATATCAAATGAAAATGAAATGCAATAAAGGTTATTTTTATTCATTGTGGTATTTTCCCAGGTTAAGCTTTTATGAGTTTTGTAAATGGCATCATCTGTTAACTACTTTAGCCAGATAACAAGCTTTACAAAATCCCGATTTTGCCAGAAGAACAATGAAAAAGGAAGCAATACTGAGCCGAAATGGAATTGCTCTTCCATTTCAATAAAAGCATCCCTCTCTTATTTATTTCTGGCTAAACTTGCACAACCAGAGAAACAGTTCCAGATGTGGATCTCTGGCCGTGCGGGGCGAGCCATGCACCCATCTGCCAGGCAACGCCCATGTCAGGGGTGGCACCACCACAGCTGACCACTTGACCCTACTKCAGCCTTGCTTTGTCAGCCCACTGCCTCCCTCAAGTTCCCCTTCCTCATCCAATGCCCCTGTTCCTTGTGGTACCAGAGCTTCCCTCCCCACYTGCTTTCTGGGAGAGGGAATTTCTCATGGGTTGCTCAGTCASGTTCCCTACTGCTAAGCAGAAATCAAGACCACCCACCCACATTTTCCCACAAGATTCATCCATTTCCTGCTAAAYAACCTGTTCCCATGGTATTTTTGAGAACACACAGGTAGTATGGATGCACAATATAATTGAAAACTCTTCTACYTGTGGCTCGTTGAATCATTGAAATACTCTAGGAGAGTCCATCTTTCAAAAGGCAGACTCACTTCAATTCAAGGATGTCTGGAAACCTGTCTGCTCAGAACARATTCACCCTGTATATAATCAGATAATCAAACAGCAAGATGCAACATCCTATATGAACTTGTGCTTTCCATACAGGTTGACTTGCTAAGGCACACATGCCTATGTGAAACCAGCTTTTCCTCTGAAGATTGCTGTGTCGAGGTACAGAATACTCTTAGTATGTGATATGTGATTCAGTATATGCTGCCATTGCTAACACTGCTTGAAAATTTTCTAACAAACCAGTTTCTTCTTGGAAGAAGTCTGCTTGTCAAAAGCCAAGCTACCTACTGAAAGAGAAACACCRATTTAAACAAGAATGTCATCACCAAGGGACACTTCCTTTACTCTGGAATGATTAATAAATACTCCTTTGACAAGAAATTGATCTAAGATCTGAACAAATAAACTTACTTTCCCTGTTCTTCTGTTTTATTCCTTGATTGTTTCCCGAKGAGCAGTAGCAACAAGTTTTCTTCTACAGTTGCCTAGATGTTGTTCTAGACAACTAGACTAGTTGCTCTAGTTGTCTAGAGTTCTAGAGCTGTCAGCTGAGTATTCCTGAGCTACTCAGTGTTGCTGTGCTGCTCAAGGAAACTGCCCGCTCAAGGAGACCTCTGCCACCAGAGCCACTTGAGTGACCAGGCCACTCAAAATTAATAGCCAACATGAGTATCTTGGACAGGACCTCAGGTGCCAGCAGCATGCAACTGAGGGTTGGTGGCAATAATCATCAACTCCAACCCAGCCTGAAGTAGAGCTTCCACCGTTGGGTTCAAGGACGCTGCCCCAGCTACCTGGGGGCACTGGATCTGCTTTTAAAAATCTCACTATTGTCTTTATTCAGATAAAAGCCAAACAATTCCATTTCCAAATAAGTTTTGATACTTTTGGTTCATGGGATGAAACTTGACATCAAACCAAGAGATGAAACTTGGAGAAATCTTATGCAGGAGTCTGGGATTRCTTCCTTTTCTGGGGAAAAAGTCTGTTTATGTGCACTGAACTGGAATTATTTTGACTAAACAGAGGTAGGCYGTGGGAAAAAAATGAAAATGAATACTTTGATAAAGTCCATATGTTTCAAAATGACATTTGTTATAACATTTCCCTAAAGTAAGCTAAAACAAGAATAAACCCCAAGCAAATGGGATGAAAACATTTTGTTTTAGTCTACAACAGATGTTTTGGTTGAGTGACAAAGAATTTGCAGTTGTTATTTTTCTGAAAAAAAGATTCTCTTTCAAGCCATTTTTTAACTTCTGTCATTTAGTTAGTGGTCAAAAAGCAGTTTGAAGATGAAAGATGATTGAAGATATTTTAATGAATAAGATATTTTAATGAAATTTTACATAAATACSAGAAATCTCTTGTGATGTAGATCTGATTAAGCTTAGGCTTAAAAAATGATGAAGTCTATGGAGTTAAAAGAAAGACAGAAAGATAATAGCAATTTTCAGGGATTTTTTTTTTTAAACATTAGTACAAATGACTTGCACATTCAAAATGTTAGYGACAGGATGTGACTGGTTTACTAAAGAAAACTGGCAAGTGAAGTCCAAGAACTAATGCACTAGACCTGGAAAAAGAGACTGCTCCTCTGCTATATCTCTTGCTCACGAAGAGGGTTTGTCTTCCATACTCAAATTATTTATTGCATTGAACAGACAAATTCTTATTCTAAAAAGTGCTGGATCTTCTTTTGCTTCCTTTAGGAGACTCTTTGACCAACTACTAATCCCACATCCCCATGGTTTTCTTAAAGCTCATATCTAAGTTTCCTGTTTTGTTACCTATCATCATGAATTCCTCTACCTCCTTTAGACATTATTAGTCTACCTGRCTTATATGTGCAGTCACTTATTATGCTTTTTTAAATGGAGGTAAATATGGTTCAGGTTTTTGGGTTTTTTTTTATAGTCTGGATTACAGAAATCCCTCAGGTTTACTCTTTGTCAAAGTAAAATTGTATATTTTTCTTCCTATTTTGAAATTTAATTTTTACTATCTCTTTTGAAAAAATAACTGGAAACACAGCATTTTTCTATGTATGTTTGAAAGGCATAATCTGTCCAGACAATACAGACGTGGAAAGACACAAGGTTCTTCTGGTATAATTATTTTGGATTTAAGAGGTTKTTCAAATTACTTCAGGAACACACAAAAAAAAATCATATCTTAAATTTTCCATATTTTTTCCTTCAGAGCTCTTTCCAAATTATGTTTCTACAAACCTTTCCCCACTGATCATGTTATCCAACAAAAGAATGCTCTACATTTTCCAGTGTTATTGCAGTATATTTATTTTATCATGCTAACCCATCCTTTTCACACGCCACCTTTTCTCTACCTTACATTGCACTCACATTTTGACAGCTAAACTGACTTCCACAGACTTTGCAATGYATGCACACACTGCTGAAAACCTACCTGTCCATCACCAGTTCTTATTGTTGGTAGCAGAAACCTTAACACTATGCTGTAATTTTCTCATTTGCCTATTTTCTACCTCTTTGGTTGCTGTCATTTTTCCTTATTTACTCCATCTGATGTAATTTTCCTATTTATTGCTGTCTCAAAACACCAGCTTGCAAAACCCTCTGATAGCAGGTGACTTCACTGACAATAATGGAAGGTGTGGGGCTTTCAGAGCATCTCCCCTGACCTTTCCTGGGTCTACAAACTCAAAGGACCGAAGGTCCAAATCTTGCAGGATGGAGACAGATCAGCAAGACCTTTTTTTGGAAAAATCCTGCAAGATAAGCAAGGAATCTTTGCACTGTTGTTTATTGCTCTTAGAGATGTAATGGTTCCTCTGGAAATATTTAAACTATTTTTCAGATAGATTTTACCAGGCTCCATTGCTCAGTTTTGATAACAACAAAATAGAAAATTACAAATCTTTGTTGGGAACAAGCTGTGCCTGAATGCCACATCAGCAATGTGCTTTAGCAGCGTTTCTCCCCAAGTCTCATCTCAAAGGGAGATACCTGAAGACCCAACCTATTTGTTTCCAAAGATCATTTAAAGTGCAAGGTATAAATGTACAAGGTCTCCTTCAGAGAGTCTCTGCTTTTCTGTGCTATTTTCTCATATATATCACTTTCAGAGAATATGGACTCATTGCAAAAGAAGCTGCCTTTAACCATATATATTTAAATACAGGTGCCCTAACAAATGCWCTCAAGATAGTGAGCACAGTATGGACTTTCCCTTTGGTACAGATCATCCTCTGATGATTGCCCTGATTGGATCTCATTGGATCTGTGTTTTAAGAGAACAAGGACACCTAAGTCATAACAACCTGTGGAGATGGTCTGTGCTCTTTATCTTCTCCCTGCTGCCATCTTTTCTGTTTTGCAGAGTTGTTGTTCTATGGATACTCAGTATTTCTATATTCATAGAGCTGCTGTCAGTTATTATTTTCTCAAAAGATAAAATCTTAAAAAGTCCTTATTAACTGAAATAATTGCATGACCTTTCTTGAGAAAGTGGTATTCAAAGCTCTGTAGCATCCTGCTGCTTTCCCACAGTTGTTATTTTTCTTTATAACTGATTGTCAACAGTGTCTTTGGCAACATATAGAAAGCAAAATGCAAGTGGTTTATGTGCCTAAAAGTTGATAATCAGATTGAACCAGACACAGGGTACATCTATGGACTGTAAATGAAAGCAAAACAAATCAACAGGCAGGTCTTTGGTTGACATAAATCCATGCAATTCCATAAAACCACAAATTACACTCCTTCTCTTCCAGCTAGGAACTCGTTTTTATCCTCAAAGTGGAAAGCATGTACCAAACAGAGGAAAAAGAACATTCAGCCTTTAAAGCTTTTCTTTAATTAACTAAATTTTCATATTATAGGGCAATTAAAAATACATATATCCATCAGATTTCAGCAAATGTGAAACCTGAAAGCTCCACCAGCTTCATCAAAAAAGAACCAGGCTCAAATTGAGAGTGACGAAGGACTGAGTTGAGGCAACCACTAAGTAGTTTGAAAGTTAGACCATCTTTCTCTTTTTAGCTGCAGTAGATAGGGTGAAGTTATTATTTGGTATCAGGTTGCTTTAATTCTCTCTTAGTTACCTTCTAGTTGCAACTTAGGAATGATTCTTTTAGTAAAGGTTCATGCTACTTTACAAATCTATGTTAAGCCTTAACTTGCCTGCTGCAGCACTAAGACAAACCTGTTTGCAATCTTTAATCTTTACTGATCCATGATAAACTGTTATGATATGGTTTGCTAACACACCAAATTGCTATGTTCAGAAGGGTTAGCTGAAAGCCTTAAATTAACATAACCACATGCAGATGGCCTTCAATAAAGAGCAATAAAAGGGGYTGTGGTTCAAAAGTATCTGATGTCTGAAACTGTTGTCCCTGGCAACACACCTACCTGGTTTGTCTGTGCAGAGCGTTACTGATTTGTCTGCTGGAAGGGAAAAATATAATGGATAAAGGAAATAAAAGACAAAATATGTAATTAAAAAGGGGTCAGGAAAAAATTTAGATGAATGTAGTCAACTGKTTTTGTTAATCTTAGTAAAGTATAGAAATAGCTGATATGTCTTAACTCAATGTAAGTCATCCTCTGTCCTGAGAAGAGAGAATTAGAGGATAAATAATTTGAGTCTCTCAGTAATATCCTGAGGGAACATACCTTGAAGTGTTTCTGCGCTTTTTAATGGAAATTCACAGCTATTTTCCATAAAGTTTATAACTGAATAACTTGCAAGTTCTCTGAACAAATCACAAGGCAATACATTGATTTAAAAATTGATTGAAATTCATTTAAAAATTTGTGGAAATAATAATAATAATAATAGCAAGTAAAAGGCTGTTGAGAAAGATTGTTAGTGAGTCTGTGTAATAAGAACTTTCGAGCAGCCCCAATTTTCTTTCCCCTCTGACCTATTTCCTACCCCATTTATCATTTTGCCTTTTATTTGTGAGACTAAATAAACCAATCTCTTTTCATAGGACATATATTTTGCCCTGAAMTTTCCTTCAAACCTTATTACACCAGTCCAAATTAATAAACAAGAGTTATATTTGAAAATATTGTGTTAAGTGATAGTCTTGATAATTTGTCTACTGCGAAAAGTAATGAGGTTTACTCACCTTTTCCCAGGTACAATTCTCCTTAAAGGAACAGAGAGGATTTCTTAAAGATTAAATAATCATTGCTAGTTTATTTTTGTGTAAAATTCTTTGTAACAAACCCAATTAAACTGCTTTTATTAAGTTCTCAAAAGATAGTACAAATWTATACTATTCTGAGTTTCAGTTTTCATGAATAAAATTTCAGTCCAAATATGAAGATTTCAGGGAAAGAAAGGCTATTTTTTTTCCGCTTCTTTGTTTCTCTTCAGCTGTCTTCATTCTAAGATGAAACTTTATAGGCTAATCAGAGGAGGAACAGTAAACAACAAAAAGTAAAATGAAACCTGGAGACTCGAATCTTCGGTATCTGGTTTCAAGTATATATCTCTATATCAGTATAAAAAGATCTGTTTTCCTTGCAGTGATGGTGCTGTTTTTTAATGTCATATAAATAATTATCTTTAGAATCGCTTTCAAGAGCATGGTTCTTTTATCTTGTATTTTATTTTTAAATGATTTTCAAATGATTTTAACTCAGCTTCTCTGAGATGTATTTTAACAGTTTCCAGGTGGCTGTGTTAGAATATCACCTGTTGTACTAGCAATCAAAAAGCCAAGTTGAAGTGACACACTAGCATAGAGTGGTGGTGATAAATGCAAAATATCGAAGCTTTCCGAAATGCTTTTGAGACATATTTTGAAGACTATGCTCCAGTCTACTAGGTACTAGTATGAAGACTAGTACCCTGCAGAAGGTGGAAGCTCATGGAGTTTGATGCCATCATTGGGATAGTGACACACTGGTACCAGTGACTGAACCTCTATTTGGATTCAGGGCTGAACTGGAACTGCTTGGCTGGGTGCTCTGCAGGTGTAATGCAATCCTGTTAGACCAAAAGAATGCCAASTGCCCAAGAAAAGCTGAAATCTTCCTTAGAGGCAGCTTTTASCTTGAGAGCATCCTTCTATGGCTTTTATATCTAGGGCAAATATATCTGTAGCTATAAAATGACACATCTATCAATCACTGATAAAAAAAGCTAAATTCTGAACAGCAAATTAATCTGTGTTATTCACAGGAAATGGCTTTAGTAGAGGCAGGTAGTTAGAAATTTTCAATTTAAAAGTCAAGCCTCAAAGCAATGTGTCTTTAGAATACCCTGAGAAGTCTGCAAGGACATGCATATGTAATGAAGGATGAGCTCGATCTGTTTAATGTCTTTAGAAAATGCTACTGGGGTGTGTTTGCATTGCATTTAGTTATTGCACACTGCTAAAAACCTCTCCTTGTAATTTCCTGTAAGTCATGGGATTTTTTTTTTAATTATGAGCATAAATGAATTTATTAACACTATTAACCTTTAAATAAAACTCCCATTACTGCAGTCAGTCTCCTAATGGGACTTGCCTAACCTGCTTAAGCACATTACCAGCTTCTCCACCTACCGTGGGTGCCTCTTCTGAGGTGGAGAGGCTGCTCGGACAAGGAGTCACCGCCGCTCTCAAGGCTCAGCCGGTCCCTCCGAGAGCACCCGCAAAAGCAGCTGCCTCTCTGTAGAGCCACTGAATTGGACAAGAGCAAAGAAAACCTCCATAAATCCTAAACATGTTTGATAAATACTTTGGAATTTGCTTGTTTGTGAGTATTTCAGGGTAGTTCAGTGCTAGTCTTTGAGGGGTGAATCTTGTTCGCCTTGTGGGCAGAGCAAGAGCTTAGGCAGCAGAGTTTAGCAGTGGGAAGGTTAACATGATCACGGCCTAAAATAACCCAGAGGGAAAAATATTTATGATACAATAAGGCTTTCTATTTTAGAAGAAAAGGTATAGCGGTATCTGACAGTCCTATCTACTTGAAGTTAAATTCATTTGGATTAAAAATAATGCAYGCATTTATAATCAGGAGAGCAGTTAAGCTTTGAGGAATCTCACCTAATGATTTGTCACTTCCTCTGTCACTTAGTACTTTTTAGCAAGCAACAATTATGCTCCAGCTTCTGGATAAGCTACGGATTTCACAAAGGTGTCAGTCAGAGGAAGTCGGCAGGCTCTTCTCAAGGTCAAATAGCTCCCAATGGCTATAGAGGGAAGACAGAGAAAAAGGAATAATCATAAAAAAGCATCACTTATTCCTTACAGTGTGCATTTGCTGACATGTTGGTTTAGACAATTACTCCCTCTAGGCTCTTTGTGATTTGTCCATATCCTGACCGAAAATTCAGGGATTTTTTTTTTTTCCAGTAGGCAGCTCTGGCAGTACCTTCCCTTCAGAGCCTGTCCCCCTCCTGTTCTGACGTTATGTGCGGCCTCGGCTGCTGATGCAGTTTGTCTGCAGTCTCCCACAGCTCCATGTTTGCTTCTGTAGTAAATATATACACCTGAAGCGKTTTTTTTTTTTATTCGTTGATCTTCAGGGGCTGGTGTCTTATACATGGTTTAGTTGCAATTACTTCCCTTGCTATTTGACTTTTTTTTCCTTTACTAAAATGAAGCCTCAGGCCTTAATGACAGCTGTTAACATGCACTTACTTTCAGTGGTCGAGGATCAAGCTTGACTGTTTCTCTGTGAATTCAAGTTGTGTCCCATCTCTGAGACACTTCCTCATATTAAATGCTGAAATCTTGCCCACATTTTCATTTCAGTAAAGGACAGAGTTCTCAGGACAAGAATTTGGATAATTTCTGTGATAAATCTAAAATTTAGTCCTAGTGAAAGCTTATGCYGTGAAAGCTGGTTATTAAATTACTTGAAAAAAAAAAAATTATTTCCTGCAATATTCTTAGTCGCTTTTCTTAGATGTCTGCCTGATTTCAGAAGGCAGCCATTAACCTCAGGAAAGTTTGTTTTGTATAAAAGTGGGATATACAAAAGGCTTTACTTAAAACATATCTCATTGAACAACATCTATAAAAACAAAAGTTTAGTCTCTGACTTTAGTTATGTCACCTGAAAATGAAAATGTCCATGTCCTACCTTGATTTAAATAACAGTATGTTGCTGTGTAGGATTTTTCTCTTGTCTGAGATGAAGAGCACATCTGATACTTTTTAATGAACCACACAACAGCAATACTTTTCCTCCCACACCCAGGCATACACAGTAGTACTACGGTTTGCTACTGTGGTTTGATAAGAGCCAAAGCTGTTAGTATAAATAGAGATAGTTGAAAAATAAATTCCTAAAGTGAACTGTTGGAGTGAGTCTCTCTTGTGCCAGAAGGAAAATTAAATAAACACTGGGAAATATGCTTGGTATCAAATGTATTGTGTATTGGAAAATGTGACCAGTTAGCTAGGATCGCTAGCCTTTGTCCTTGTCCTTTTGACAGCTGAAAGTGACCTTCTGGTAYTAATAATGACAACACAAAAGGAACAATTAGCTGCTCCCTGCTTACAGRGATCTTATTTTCCACCCCCTTCTCCCCAGTTTTTCCCCTTAGATATAAAGCAGTTTATCTTAATTAGGATTGGTGGAATTCACTTACAGGTGGACATAAATGCCTGCAAATCCACTGCACACACTTCTCCCCTTTTTAAGTCTTTGTAGATTTGCTCCAACTCATTCTGCAGAAGGACTGGTTTTGATGCAGATTCACCACGTTATATTTCCATTTCTGGCTGCCTTGCAGTTAAGATAGAGTAATTCATGCAGTTACTCTATGTGCTACAGGAAACATTTCTCCTTCTGCAAACGTTCAGCCAAGAGTCAAACAATGCTGAATTTGTGCTCAGATCTGGTTTGTTTCACTGGAGCAGATCCAGCAAATAATCTAAACTTAATTAATTCCAGCATAATCAAAAGTTTTTGCTGATTTACCCCAGTGTAAGAATCCAATCAGAAGTTATAAATCAATGTAGTGCTAGAAAATAGAAATTATCTATATTGTGTGATAGTAGAGTGACTATTTTAGGGGAAACAGAATTTGAGAAATGAAAAATGTATAAAGGTGGTGAGAAGACAGCAAAAATAACCAGGAAGGAAAGCTGAAAAGTGTAATAAAAGAAAGGGAAGAGGGAAGAAAGAGAAGGGGGGACCTGCTGCACCCTATTTGGTGAGACATTTCCCCATCAGTGTCTGCTCACCTGTGTGTATTACAGCTATGAAACTCTGTCCTTGTTAAGGTGCTTTCAATATCGATGGCAGACATAGTTCACCTAGAAGGTAGATTAATGAAGTCCAAATAGGAAGTGTATATTAATTCTGCARGACTACTCAGACTTGTCAAAAGCCAACAGGAGATCATTTAAGGAAAAAGTAAAATTTTGCTCTTTATCTTGCAGACTTAMATTTCTTACTGACACTTTTTAAAATGAACAGATATATTGAATTCAAACCTCTCTCTATTTTTTAAAAAATTCYCAATGTTCTCAAAAGAAGCAAGCTACTGCAAAAATGTTCTGTACGGAGATACATTTCCAAAAGTATTTTGAAGAAAAAACTTATTTAATGTGAAATCTAATTGTAGTCTCTTGACTGTAAAAAAAAAAAAAATTATTCAAATAAATCATCTTGTTAACTTTAATAAGAATATTGGGAGGGCTCTTCAACATCAGTAAGAATTATATAAATCCTCCTGTAAGTTTCTGAAAGTGCATATTGACTTTATGTACATCACACATACAAAGAAATGGTCCAAAAAACCATTTTGAAAACTGTTAAACCAAGCGCTCTGTAGAGAAAATGCTGAGAGTAAAATTACATGTACAATCTTAATTCAGGTCTTGATGCATAGGCTTATTTTACCTCCTTTAATCATACATAATAAATATAGATGTTCCACAGACCAGATATTTCTCTGTTGTTAAGCTTTTTTTCTCTCTTACTAGCATACTCTGTGTTGTGAAGTAAAACAAGTAGCAAAGCAAACTTATTTACATATATACAATTATATAGACATATATACTTATATAGACATATATATTTACTAGTATATCTCTTGGAAATAAGAGGGTCATATTGTTTCCRTTTTACAGATAAGGAGCTTAGGCAAAAAATGTGAAAGCAAACTTAAGGCAAATATGCATGTTATTAACTTACCAAGGGTGTATAAAAACACTAGGTTTCACTCAGTTGCATTCTGAGTCAAAAGAATAACTTTTATCCTGTTTCTTTCACCAAACCTCCTCTCTATTCTAAAAACAGRCAGAGTACCACAGATAAGTGAGCAGATAAGGCTCACCTGTGTGTTTAATAGACATTATTTGGGTAAAAAGAGGTTTTCTGTCATCATGTTAATGTGTCCATAAAGCAAGAACTCATGAGAATTGGAGGAAAAGTGGAGACAACAGTTGCAGCACATCAACTTAAATTTTAGGATTTCATAACCATGAAATGCTTTGCATTGTTACCTTTTACAGAGGAAGTTGTCTGTTCTAAACCAAAGCAAAACCTGAATATACATATATATATATATATATATATATACACACACACACCAACTGAAAATACAGAAATGTGACTAACTTGTGGCACCTTGTTAGTTTGTCAGGAACTATCCTTAGAGAGGCAATATGACATGACACACTGCTAGATCTCTTCTAGGTTTGCTCCAAGCTGCCTGAAGTCCTTCAAGTCCTCTAAGTGCTCTAGTCATTCTTCCAYATTACCTGCTGGTTTCCCATTATCCTTGTGTCCTGAAGACAATAATAGGCCTTAATGGCCCTGGGCAGCTTCAGCTGAGACCTCCACTCACACCATGGCCAGAGGCCAGGACCCCTATTACAGCCTAGCCCTAGGTCTGCTGTGCTGAGGGAAGCTGTGTGGTACATGCATCCGTATCTTGTGTTCTTATACTCGCTGTGCTGGCCTAGGAGCTGTGCAAAGTCAAGCAGCAAAGACCATCTGTGTCCATACTGTAAACAGGGGACAACTGAATAGTGAAAATGAGCTTGTAGTTGCTAAAAACTGAATCCACATGCAAACAAATTTACATTACAATTACTCACAATGCAGTCATGGTAAGGTTCAATAGCTGCTTCGATATTGATAGAAGGATACATGATTTTTTTAAAAGTCTAGTAATATCAGGCTAATAGACACTCCACTTGATATTGATCAAGCAATACCAAAGTAAAGCGTTTAGACTTTGGTGCAAGATGTACAATAYTTCATTTTAAGGTACTTTAGAAAAAGCAGTCAGAAAAAAAATATCTCTTGAGTTGATAAATATTTCATTGAATTCTAAAACTCTTCACAAGCAATTTATATTTAACTCCAAAGACAACTCATTATGATAATCTATTACCCCAAGCCTACCTGATCTGGTCTCTGTGATTATCAGTTTTCTGATCATGCTGTCTGTCAACTTTAAGACTTTTTTGCCTTAAGTCCCTCATTAGGCCACATGGGTTATTAGCTTGTGTTTTGTTTTGTTTTGTTTTTTTCAGTTTTGTTTTTATTAGGCTGAATCAATATTCTGGCAACATCATGAAAAATTAAAAAATTACATGGGGTGAATTTGATGGACTTGTCATGGGTATATAGGAATTAAAATGAATTTTAATGTGGCATGTTAAACTGAATAGCCCTAGGGTATGAGTGGGTTATTACTTTCTGACTAGCAAGTACCTTCTTCAAGCAGATGTGCTGATAGCTACAATGTCAGAAGAAAGACAAGGATTCAGGAAAGGTGCTTGAAGCAGGAAGCTGATGTTACACACATTTTCTTAGCAGGATTCAATCTTTCGGTTTTAACCACTTAATTGCTAATTTTCTCTTCATAATCTGTTCTGCTGAAAGTTAATTTATAACTATTTCCACAGGATTACACGATAATTTTATACCATATTTAAGGATTTCAGCCAGTTTCTGAACTCAGTTTATGGATTGGGAAGCTGAGAAGCAGTGATGTTCTGATATAGCAGAAGTCCCTCCTAAGATGAGTGGTTGTATGCRAGGTGTGGATGCTCTGCATTGACTATAGATACAACTAATCTTCCAGCTATGCTTTAGGGTTAATCTTTAGCGCAGAGCATCTACAGTTTAACTTTAGTTGTATTAAAAAAAAAGTATCAGCTTTATTCTTATAAGCAATTTAAGAAATTGTTAGCTCCATTTCTGGTGTGTGCAATCATGGAATGAAAGTCCTAAGTCTTTCTGGGGAAACTAAGTTTTCTATACTCAGATCCAAACAATACTTTGGAGCAGACTTCTGCTTTAGTTTTAGCTGTTTCTTCTGTTGGCAGCATGGGAGTCTCCTGCAGCACCTCATGTTGACCTGGGCATGAAGTTTGGCCAGAGTTGAAGAGCTCTGAAGTGTCTCTGTTTCTTATTATTTTCCTYATCAGCAGACTCCTGCCTTTTCCAAAGCATCACCTTGCCTTTTCCTTTCAGTTTGATGTCAAAGATGCAGGTTTAGACTGCTTAGACCTTTATTTCTGATCCTTTTCYCTCCCTCATCAACTGTTTTCATAAATAAAAACTTAAAATGAGATGCTTGACATCATCACCTGTTAAGAAATATTTAATTAGTTGCATTATGGTTTTATGCCTCTAGAAAGTACTCTTCTTTCAAGCTTGGTGGCTATATGAGTAACAACATAAAAGAGCAGTTGTGAGGTTTTCTGGTTAACTCTTCTTCTATGGCTTAATGAAAAGCTGATAAAAAAACCCGCACACACAAAAAAACCCAATTCTTAGTTTATCACAGGTATTGAAAGACATTTGTACACCCTGATATACATAGTAGGACTTCAGACCAGAGGGGCCCAASGAATCTATTTTGAAATGTTTGCCTGTGGTTGGAAGGGTAGACTTGGCAGCTGGAGTATTTCTTTTGTTCCTCTAGTGTTAAATTCACTACACCCCCAAACACTCATCAGGGTCTCCTTAAGGCTAGAATGACTCCATGTGGCTGTGAGTCACGCTTGAACCCTTTGCCTCGCAAGGAAACAGAGCGTGGCTGGTGACTGAAGGGCGCGTGGGAGCAGCCCAGAGCCTGCCTGTGCCTGGGGTGCGAATGTCAGCAGCTGGGTGCAAATCAAGTCGCCTCCACAGAATATCATAATTTGCACCTAGGGAAGAACTGGTCTCAAAGCCACAGGACTGCTGAATGCAACAGGCACCTCGACTTCTAGAGCTTGACATGGACATCATGGAAAATCGGGGGAAAATGGTTTGTCTCTACACATCTCCTAATATGAGATGCACCATGAGACACAAAATAGGAGCTGTGGACCTGTGTGGTAAATGGGTCAAATGTTGACTGGATGTCCTCACCTTTGGCTGTGCTCTGCTACTTCAAAATCAGTAGCTAAGGCTTTGCATAAGAGTATGTGGGGGAGGATCTGTGTATGAGGATCTGCGGTTTTGGACATTCATAAAGTGTCTGGCCTGTGTAAGATGACTAGATAAATTGGAGGAGATGTGGATTTCTATATAAACTGCAAAATGGATCAGTTAGGCAGAGACAAAACTGTGTTTTCTTGAGAAAGATTCACAACCATTCAATAGGTTGAGGGAGCAGAGAAAAAGATCCTTCTGAAGTAGCCAAAACCCCAGAGGTGCTAGTTTGAGTCGAGTCTCCTTGCAGATGGCCACTCTGGTGATTGCATTGAGTTGATGTATTTTTAAAAAGTCCGCCCCTCCAAGACATGGGGTGGATTTTCCTCATCAGGCAAAAGGTAGAGATGAAGTTTCAGTGCCTGATGGTTCATTATTTGTCTTGCCTGTGTGCCTGGCAGTGCTCATGATTTATATGTTTACGACACCTGCCATGGGAACAGCACGGTAGTTGAACAYGAGCAGAAGACAATTCATGTAGAAACGTTAGCACAATCATTTCAGCCACTGCGTGCCAGCTTGAAATGTACTCCATATTGACAGGCTGTGCATTTAACCTCTTATAGTAATCTTATTTTGTGGGGAATTTGCTTTTGTTTTACTCACCTTCTGAGGTCTTCAGCATTCCCTGTAAGTGGAGCAGTTGGCGACTCCCAGACCTGGGGTTCACTCCAAATTTGTTCTCRTCTCCCTGAGAAATGAAGGTGTTCAATTCAACATCTTGTTGCAGGACTGCACTCTTCCATTATGGAAGGCAGCTATTAACTAATACTCTGAGAGAAGAAAATCAGGAGTTTGAAGTCACTACCAACTGGCAAAAGGTTTGCATACAAATCATCTGCTTCCCTCAGGAACAATTAAATGAAATCAGTTATATTTGCATATAAAATAGCTGATCTTTTCCCTCATCTGAAAATAGGTTTTATAAAACTCTCTTTTTTTTTTCTGTCTCCTCATAAGAAACCACATGAGAATTATTTAATTGGAAAGCTTAAATCTGCTCTTCTAAAATCAAATAGAAAATGAGATTTTGTATATATTTTTAATAATATTCATAAATGGGACTTTAATAGCTCACTAATCTGAAGAGAAATTGTATTTAATATTTTTAATGAATTTATAATACTTTGTGAAGTTATTTGTGCTCATTAATTTAAAAATTAGTTTTAGGTACTTTAAAGGAATCTTATTAACTAGTCTAGACAATGATAAAGAACTCCTACAGTGGAAGTGAGACTAGATTTCTTAAGTGTATTTAACTCATGAGAATTTTTATATATATATATAATAATTATATGTATAACATATACATATTATATATATATAAATTATCTGTATAACATATACATATATATCCCTTTTTGTGCAGGAAACACATGTTTCCAGGCTATTTTTAACTGTCACGGTCTATGTCTATTAACATAGTTCTAGGTATTTATCCACAAAATAAAGAAACTGCCTAATGTATTTGCTTAGGATTCTTTTTTTTTTCTTATTCTCAAACCCAGCCTGAAAGTAACTTCATACCAGATCTCCATGTTTCCGTGACATTTATAACAGCAGTTCTGTCCCTTGTCACCCGCACTGAACCTCATCCCTTCCTTGCTGATCAATACTTTGCCACCTTCTTCCTGGCAATGAGCGGGGCTGGCTCCAGAGTTCTTAGACTACGTCTACATCAGCACAGAATTTAGCCCTTTATGCTTAGAGATTTTGGCTAATGGATCTGTGACTGATCAGCCAGTGGACAACAGAATATTTTCCAGMTCAGGAACTTTCATGGCTAAAATCATGACTTATTATAGGGGGATCCATGGTCCATAGCTGGGAGTCTGTGTGACTTTCTTCCCTCGTGTGGCTTGGGGTCATTTTAAAATRCAATCATTAGTGAGTCTTGTTGATCACTCAAAGCACAGTCAGACAGGTCAAGTAACGGGTGCTGACATGTCTCAAGGTGCCATCTTTGAGGTGCTGCCTATGAGTATCAGGGCAGGGGCAAAAAAGATGCTCCAAGCTGTATTTTCTCAAGGAGCTGCTCCAGAACAAACTCTTCTTTTTATACCTTTAGTATTAATGCAGTCTTAATGCTTCAACCACAGTATGATTTTTAGTATCATTATTTGACTGAGAAGATTATAATTTCATATGTCAGCTCTGAAAGAGGTCTTATGATGGTAGCCAAATTTTTTTTCTTTCCACATATGAAGTTTACTGTATCSCTCCACTTCCAGGCTTGGTAGGATTTTTTCCTTTTTTCTTTTTCCCCTTTTTTTCCCCCTTTTTCCCTTTTCCCCCTTTTTTCCCCTTTCCTTTTCTTCTTTTCATTGTAAAAACAGAAGAGAGTCTGGAATTAAAATTTAGGCTGGAGATGCCATTTTGTCCACGTTTTTACTTGCACTGAGCCTTATGACTTGTTATAAAACCAAAGGTTGCCCTTGCTCAGTAAGTGATTCAGTATGTGGTTAATTCACTGCCTACTTCACTTTTGTTATGTCTTTGCCATATACAAATGACTTGTTAAAATGCCTGGCTTTCAAATGTAAAAAACTCCAATATTACAGGCATAGTATAGGTCAAATTCAGGAGCAATAAGACTCTTAATCCCATTATTTGGTGCTACTGTTACAGCAGAAGAATAAGGTCAATGAACAGAGCCGTGTTGCTAGGAGATCAGTGTATGATGTTTCGGTCAGAAATCCTACACGGCCTCCTAGTGCTGCTAGCCTCCAAAATCCGAGCATTTTATTAAACTTTTGCATAAGGAAGTGGTCTTTTTGCCTGGATCTTCTAAGGAAACTAGAATTACTCCACAATCTCTCTCCCTGCTAATAGAAGGCTTTCTTTTAGCAAATAATGTGTTTAACTTTTTGATCAATTTCAATCAAAACTGATGAAAATAGTGGCCCTTTTCAAAAATATTTGCATTCCGCTCTAGGCTAGTGCAATACCTGATGTCTGAGCAGCCCGAAGCTCTTGACTGTTGTCGTGGCAGTGGTGACCAGCTGGACCACCAATGCACCTTCAGCTCCCTATTCCTTGTCCTGGCCAGCAGTGGGCTGAGGACACCACAGGGAGAGGAGTTTACTGACAAGAGAAGCCAAGGGGTCTGAAGGATGGGTGCAGAGCTCAGGTATGGACCACCTCACAGTAAGAAATCCACTCTTATTGTGCCCGCTGCAATGGCTTGAAGTGATGCCCCTTGTTCTCTCAGGAACTCTGTCCCTTAACCTCTTGGACAGGGTAGTTTTCATGCTTTTTTTTTTTGATTGCCTCTCTAAAGGCTGCACCTTTTTATAAATAACCCTCTAGTCAGAGAAGTTACACCAGGAACGTATTAAATAATACCAGAAGAATGCAACAGCCATAGCTATTGCCATAGCCATTGCTCCTCTTGCCTGTGTGTTAATTACAACTCACATACTCTAAAAAYAAAAGGAGAGCAATTCTCAAAAGTTTCAGGGTAGAGTGGGACTGAGGAAAGGTAATTGTGTTCTGCAGAGATTTTTTTTCCCTCATATTTTATTTTTCTTTTCACCTGGAAACAGAATCCTAAACAATCTTCTTGAAAGACTTTGGCTTGATGTCACTGGGTAATTATCTTAGCACTTTTGTTTCTGACAGATTTTGGGTTTCTTGAGAAAAATCCCCAGGTATTGCTAATTCYTCCAGTGTCAAAGGTCCTGAAAGGATGATTCATGAGGGAGTTCTTGCTAGGAACTAGTCAACATTCTGTTGATCTTCTGCATTGCTTTTGTCAAAATTGGACTGCCTTACGGGGATAGCTTGATCTTTCAAAACCAGGTGATCCCCCTGAAACAAAATATTGTTAGCATGTTATCAGTCTCCTTCAGATTTTATCAGCTTTCTGTGAAAGACTCTTGTCAAGCCTGACAGAATTTTCATTCTCATTGGAAACTAATTAGAGTCTCTGCCCTCCTTTGATTCTGTAAGAAGTCTACAGCTGGGGAAAAGCCAGAGACTTTTGCAGCCCTAGTCCTATAGAAAATTGTATAGGTAACATAGTGTGCATCTATACAAATACATGCTATGTAAAAACATGTTTTGTATATACATGTTATGTAGCACTTATAAACACTTATATGTTATGTAGCAAGCATTTGCCTGCTTTAACAGACAGCCAAGCCCTTGCAGTTCTTTGTGCACAGACAAACTCATACTGATTCTAAGACAGTAGAACAGAATTAATGTTCTGGTAATCATCTATTTCCAATTAAAATATCATTGTGTGMTGAACAATAACAGAGAGCTGAGAATTCAAATGTTGCAGTGGAGTGCCTTGGATTAATATTTATGCACCCGAAATACATGTCTTGACTCCATAAGAGTGCTGTGCGCTCRGCAGCATCTTCTGCAATCAGTACAAACACGGATGCAGCACAGCAAGCTCATCCTCCTCTCTCCTATAATTAAGAGCAGAACATGATACCTTGTTTTGTGTATGAGGATGGGGCGCTTGAACCAGGCACAAGTGAGGTTTGTTGGTCAGTGAAGATGGACTACAGTAATAGGTACTTCTMAGAAATAAGCACACTTTGAGAAGCATCTAACAGTTTCTTCTGAAATCCTAACTTCTGAAATACAGATCACTTCTTTAGTCACATAAACTTATGYTAAGACATTAGAGACAGCTGCCTCTCTGCAAAGGTGTCTTTCTTCCTGGGTGCTATGGTTTTGTCTGCATGAATWTTGTGGGAGTACAAAAGAATGAACTATTGTCATCTGTTCCCTCCCAAAAYAGGCTTATTCATGCTCTCCCAAAGGTGATGACACTTTTCTTTGCACTTGAAAGYAGACGCTCTGTAAAAAGAGAGATACAAATCTGCAGTCACTGTCAAGGCACCTTCATGGCAGCCTGCTCAAACACCGCATCCTCACGCAGAGGACGGCTGTGTTAGTGCTGCATTCAGTTTTGCAGCACTGTGCTCTTAAATGCTGTCTAGGTAGCGTGGGCAGCAAYAGAACAAATGCAGATCTGGGTTTTCCACAGGGGGCTGCGCTTTGGTGCCTCTAGCTCACAAACTAATCAGCTTGTCTATTAAAGTGACGTAGCCGGTAGCCCTTTTCTGGCAGAGCTTTAGCAGATATGTTACTCAAAGGCTTAGTCTTTGAAAAACTGTCCTATCTCAGTCCTTTTCCTTTTGCTGTTGGATGTGTTCCCTTTTATAAACCAAAGAGGTAAAAGAGCTTTCTGCATCTTTCTTCAGTCTGTCCAAGTTGCCTGTTCCTGCAGGAGGAATTCCCCAAACATCTCAGCCTCGAGTGCTGCATTATCACAGGTCCACTCTAGGACAACTAGAGCTATACCTCATATAGTTACTATGAACCTGATTAAAGCAGGATTTAAACACCAGTTAATCAAAAGGCATTACCCAAATTTACACCCATCAGAGAATCAGAGAAAGCATGAGACAAGACATAAGRCTTTTCTAGATTTTGGTAGTGTCTTCATTAGCTCTACCTTCTCCCTAGGACTCAGCCCCATATAATCCCACAGTGACAAGAGAGAAGGATTTTGTCGCTAAAGGAACTGGATTATTTAAATTTTTGATGTCCACACTTTTCTGGGAATGTCTACCAAGAAATAAAAGGAATCTGGATAGGAAGAGAATGATGGGTCAGAGTATCAGCTAAAGTTAAACACTTTTGCTTAAATAAAATAAGAATATATATGATTTCCTGGAATTTACTCTGTAGATTTTATTCCTTCTTTGCTTTGCTAAATAACAATCTTGTTTGCACATCTCATCTAACAGTTAGACATGGGGTAGTAGCAGGGATTTCAGTAGAACKGGTAAAAATCAGCAACTGGTAAGCATGAGAGAATATTTGCCTTTGCATTTTGACCCAGACAAGCTACTAGTGACCTTCCTTCAGTTCAAAACTCCCTATTTTTTCCTTCTGTATGTTTGTTTCTTGAGTATGTGTGAAACAGYAGTTTAAGATAAGATCTTTCAAGTTGTCCAGAGTCAGAATGAATTGGTCCGTGGCCTATCTGAGGTGCCAGGGGGAGGTTGAGGAGAGCTGGGGACTCCAGCTCTCCAGCACTGCTAGAAAGGGCCCTGGCTGTGTTTCAGCAGCTCTGCCTTTTAGTTGCTGCCAGTTTGCTGGAATTTAGATTTATCTGTTGATCGCAGGAACAGCTTTCTCAYTGAATGAAGTGAAATATACTTAAGAACTCTCCTAAAATATTGCCAAGGTTAAAGTGTGATCAAAAACTTGATCCACTGCAGCAACTGCCTTCCAGAACTGCATTTTCGATCACAGAAGCTCCCTTTGCTTGTTCCTCTGCCCTCCTTCTCCAGCTTTGAGAAAGTGGCTCTAGCTTACTAAAGATGAAATGAAGCTCTTCCATATTACAGAATATGTCCAATGACTTGGATGACCTCTCCTATTTGCATTCAGGACAAGCAGCTGCTCACTGCAGGTGTTTTGTGTTTGTGTGCTGGTCCCAGGAAYGGGCTGGTAGGGAGGTATGCAGGAAATCAGCAGCAGGCAGCTGCTTAAATCAGATAGTCAGAGAGGCAAAATGGATAATTGATCCTCAAAACTGCTGAAGCTGCTTTTGAATTCAGCTGTTGTCCGTGCTGCAATACGACTGGGAGAGTATTACACACTTCTCGAGGGGTTATGCTTGARGCTTGGCCAAATATGAGAATTGTACAATGTGGTGTGGAATTAAAAATTAGTTTAGCTGCATACATGCAACTGAAACCTGAAGAAATGTATTTGTAGGAGAACTCTCCTACCCAGATGCAGGTGTCTCTTCCTGTTTCCTGCCTCAGGTTTTAATCTGTAAATTGAGGACAATGTTAGATTTTCCCTTCATCTTGTCCCTTAACCAGCTGAAGCTCTTCAAGGAATGTTTGTGTACTGAGTGCTGGGCCCGTGACTGAGAAGGGAACTTTTCTTGATGCAAATACTTAAAATGCAAGAGGGAAGATGCTCCTTCAGAGAAAGTCTTTAGCCGACGCACAAGGCGAGGTAATTGCCTTTTGCCTAACAAGGAGTGCAAATTTGTCACAGATTTTCTGTCTGAGGCATAGCTCCCCCTCAGCATTTTCTTGGGATTATAAATAATAAGATCTGCTGAGATCTGGGCCTGTGAATGGACCAAGACCGCAGGCAGCCCTGGCCTGTGGGCATGTTTCCCTTCTTTCTGAAATGTCACATCCGTGAGAAATATCTAATTGCTGATGTTGTTAAACTTTAATGGCTTCTGGCCCATGTTCTAAGGCAAGCATTTTTATTACCAAGGGGGTCAAAAGCAAACATTTATTTCTTTCGTTCCTATTCCAGGCTGCATATAAGACCTCATTACTGTCTCCAACCAAGCAGCCCTGTGCAGCAAACTGCTTTCACCATCACCTCTTTCCTTCCGCTGCAGAGACGTGACCTGAGGGACTGCAGTTTAGCATCTGCTATTTGTAGGTGTCTGGGTCTTTCCTCTATATCTTTCTGAAACACATTAAACCCTCAGTCTTTCTCTTGCCTTATTTTTTTTTTTTTGTGATCTTGTATTTTGCCATCCTTCAATAAACAAAAAGAAAAGGCAGGGGAGGAGGGAAGGAGTGGAATGTACCCTGATGCATCAATGCTGTGAATGCCAAAAGGCAGTACCAGGCATTCCCATGAAAATGCGTGGTTTGAGTGGTTAGTGGAGCATGAACCAAAAACATGGAGGAAAAATTCTGGAGGTACGAACCTTGAGTGAACCAAAGATAACAAAAAGTTTGGAAAGCTGAAAGCTAGGCAAAAGGTTGTCAAGAAAGGATAGCTAACGGAGCATCATCCTGTGGAGGAGAATCAGGAAGGATAACCTATCAGGGAATGCTTGGTCCTGCCAAGGAAGAGTGCCCACAWGATGCTTTCAGAGAGACACGAAGGAGGCCATGCAAAGACTGTAGGTCTGCCTTGCTCGTGCTGCCYGAAACAGCTCGAACTACAAATTTCACTGATTTTTTGGAGCTGAAGGTTTCAATTTTGACCCATGCTGTAGCAGGCAGGATGCACGCTTGCCTGAGGTGAGAAGCAGTGATGCTCAGACTTTTGGTTGTGAGGGTTTCCAAAAACATAAGGCTCTCTTGCTTCATGAGTCACTACTAAAGGCAATAAATAGAGGAAAAATATAAGGTTATATTCAGTCTACACGGTGCGGAGAGAATATGACTGTCCGATCACCCCATCCTCATTATTATCACTCTTTGTATCATTATATCATATTTGAGCTCTGTGAAACGACAGGGACAACCAGAATCTGTTGCATTATTAAAATATATATCTTAAAAAACAAGTACTAAAGAAGCACTTTATATAATGTGTTGCAACAAGGAGGGAAGAAAACCTAGGATGAAATGGCTAGTGAGTAACTGTACTAAAAATCTGCAAGTTGGATAAGAAGAGAGCAAAACGTACAGGGAAGACTGAGGAATTTTCTTACTATACATACGTCAAGATTTTTGACTTTCCACAAGTGTGGAATCACGTTCAGTGACATCTATTGAGCAAGCAGAAAGAAAACTGTAGAGCACTCTTCAGGACCAGTTTGGAGTATTTGTTTGTACTATGATGAAGCACGGGCGAAAACAGTGGGYAGTGGCTGATGCAAGAGGACAGTCCTATAACACTGTCCACTGGGTGCAACGGAGGCAGGGACCCTTCCTTCGGCAGGAGAACTGAGGGGTGCTTATGATCAAACAGGACTAAGTTCGATGTGGACTTTGTAAACGCAGTTTGTTTTCTTTGCTCTAATTCTTTGCTGGTTTAATAATCAAACATCTGCCGTTGTGTTTTGCTAGATGAAATTTGTCTTGTGCTTAATCTTATCTGATGGCAAGCCTCATCTCAAAGCAGCTCTGCAGACCCTGCATGCCTCTTCCTCTGGAAATGGAGAAGTATTTTAGGGAGGTGCAGGTATTACTGGAGGTGTTTTTTATCCTAAACGTACACTGAAAACCTTGTATACCATACCGTATACTCTATATACCATACTGACTTAGGGTGGCTGTGCCTGGGCAGGAAAGGGAAGAATTCCTGGAAAAGCATAAGGAGCTCATGACTCAGGATTTACTCAGGATTTAGGGAAACAGCTTTTTTTTTTTTTTTTCTTTATAAAGAAGCAGGAGAATTGAACTATGTTTATCATGCTGCCATATGAATCAGACACTCTTGTCGTGTGATCATCAGTATGAGCTATACGACAGAAGAAATTTCTACAAGTTCCAACTAGAAGTGATTCCCACAAAAAGATTATTTCCTCCTCTCCTCTTACAAGATTTTTCATTTGAGGAGGAAACTTGACCGTTTTCTTTTTCGATAAAGTGGGCAGAAAGAGGGAATAATTGGGCTGTCAGGGGTGGGATGGAGCCCTTGGTGGGACCGAGCAGTGACATCCATGGGAGAGRGCTTGATTTGGCCTCCTTCAACAGCGGGCAGCCTGCTCGAGAGAAAGGTCATGGCTCAGAAGGGAAGGAGACTAAACCTGGATTCCTGCAGAGAGAGGTGCTGGAGGTCTCATTGAGGGTTTGCTAACTGGCAAATTCTGAACCTTCCTAGGAAAGGTCAAGTAGTTTAGCAGGAGGGAAAAGAAAAAACTGCTTCCAAATCATGACTGTACTTCCTTTCTTTCTCCCAGCTGGGAATAAGTCTGAATTGTCTAGATAAAGTCTCAAGAGGCCAAATTAGCCTGGTGAGGTGCCAATAAGGTAAGTGGAGTTATGCTTGGCCAAGCTGATCYCTGGCGTGACTATTCACAGCTTTTGCACCAGGGACTGGTTGTATTTGCCCTTCTTCTAAGTTACTTCTCTGGACTATAATGAGCTCTTATCTGTGACATCTGAATAAAATAATAATTTTAAATCAAAAATATTAATAAAGTAGATATTTCAGATACTTCACTTGCGAATAATTCATTGCACTGAATTAATTTTCTCTAATCAGTTAGGAGCCTGACAGGTACCAGCAAATGGTAATTTAACAGCAGGAGCAATTTTATATATTTTTAGGGAGCATGAGAGAAGAATCAATTTCTTTAAAATTGCTCCTCCAACATAGAAGACCTTGGCCAAACATTTCCTTCCAAAGACACTAGACCCTTTGTTCATCAGTCTTCCTATTTGGAAAAATACATATATTGATTTAGTGATATTTTCAGGCTAGTTATTTTTTTGCTGGTGAAGCGCCATGAGTATTTACTTGTGTGAGCAGAATATACAGTCAGATGATTTATATGTGTGAAGGCCAACACCAAGATCTGCAGAGGAGTATGAGTGCCCATGGTTTCCACATCTATAGTTGACACACGGTTGCAGCAACCTCCCTTTGTGAKGAGCAATGAGAGGTAGGGGACCAGGCTGATCCAGAATACCCTGGTGGTGCTCTGAGTTGTGTGCAGACATGCTGTTCTTGCGTTCCTTAATAGATATTGTGCATTAGTCATTAATTCTTTGGTCTAATTCATTTTSTTCTTATGAGCTCAGGCTGCCTAGAGGTAACTAATAGGAAAGGGTTGGCATATGTTGTGTCTGGTCTCACTGTTAGCACAAGGGCTGGTTGCCTTTTGGATAAGGAACTTGGGTTCTGAAAACCCATTCAGCAAGCAGCAGGCTTGGTTCAGAGCCCATCTTAATGYGAGGGAGGAATTGCCAGTCTATGTGATCCCCAGGTTGTGAGGGGATTTGTACCGTGACGCTCGCATCCAGCTTCTGCTGCCAGACCTCGGCACACCTCGTCRACCGAACCAAAGCCTCTAGAGCTGTTACCTGTGAGGCTCCTTGAAGGCTTACGAAGACAAATCTGTGCCCGGGATGCTGCTGTTTATCAACATCCTGTCAGAAACATCCATGAAGGCATCAGACTTCTAATGGGGAGAGCTAAAACCTGTTGTGATTTCACATGACACCAAAATATACGGCTTGCAGTCCTCTGCCTGCTTTTGCTTGGGTGCTGAGGTTGGTGTTGGATGCCACAAAGTACACCGCTGGCTCCTTTGGCTGCACTGCCAAGTGCTTTTCTTTATGCCGGTATTCAGGCCAATTCCTGATGCACATCCTGTAATGTACATCAATAGTACAGCACGAAAAGCAAAAGACAAAYGTTGCTGCTTTGGCAACCCACTGTCACATAATGCCATAGTCAACAACGAAGTCATATTGAGACTCGCAAAGCAGCTTTCGGTAKATTAAAGCAACATGTCCCTAATGAAAAAGGCATTTGGCTTCAGGCACAAGCAAGTATGTGCCATGCAGTTGTCATTACCGCTTTTCTGTATGACTGCAAAACTTGAACAGCTTACAGTCCTCACATTAAGGGTCTTAATCTGTTCCACATTTTACTCGATAACAATCTTGAATACTGATGTCTTGCCGAGCTGAAGCATTCCGGTGTCTGCTCCCGCAAACCCGCATCACTGGTCTCACTGCCACTTAGTGTGTGTTTTCTGTCTGCACAGCTAGTTTTCTCAAGCCATTTTCTGAGGGGGGTGACTGTCATGCAGCCCAATGAAGTGATCCAAGACCTGCTTAAGGCAACTCTGCAACAGTGTGCTACCAGCTCTGCCACACTGAAGCTGCAAAGAACTTAGTGACATAGTGACATCACTATGCTGCTGCCATAAAAACTGTGACCAAAACCAGAATGGTTTTTGCCTACCACAAAAGCTCCCGGAGGAAAGTGAGAGCAGTGAGCTGAGGGCACTCAGCTTGGCTGTGCACTGGTTCCCACTCACTCTCAGATTCTCGGATTGAACTTCTTTTAGGGCTCAAAATATGAGAAACTTGGGGAAAAGACCTGTTTCTTATTTTTTCTTTTTTCTTTTTTTTTTATGTTGAACTGAGAAAGGCATTTATGAAAATAAATTACTCTTTTAGCTCCTTTCATACTTAGGAAATTGCTCTACAGGCTAAGAATAGTGCTGTATTATATTTAGTGCCAAATGTATATTAAAGTCTATACAAAAATCTGCATGCAAAACTCTAGGGGAGTACATTTCTGGCTACCCTTACTCACATTTTCTCACTAACTTCACTGAAAAAACATAAAAGCATGAACTTAAAAAAAAAGCACAAGTGTTTGCAGATCAAGGTTCAAGACATATTTTTAAGGGCTTAAACCATGTTTCAGGGAAGTTGGCAGAGGACTCTTACTGAGTAATGGATTTTAGAGTTCAGATCCTGCAGGCAGTAAATTGGTAGATAAATGCATATTCAGAAAGGTTCTTGAAATTAAGAGCGATAATTGAAATCAGTGCAAGCCTGAGACCCACTCTCTCATGGGGCAAAAAAACAGAAGCTGTGTAAAATGACTGTAGCAACTAAGTTTTTTATGTGATTGGTTTAATAGTTTCCTCAGAGRCATATTGCTTAATTTCTGACTTCATTAAATCTGTCCATTACTAAACACAGCACTACTTTTGTGGAGCTCTAAAAATGTGTGTAATGACCAAAGCACAGCTTTTATATGTGGTTTATATGACCTTTGAGGCATTTATATGGCATTTAATGCATAAAGCAGAATGCCTACAGAAGGGTTCAGGTTGGAGGGGACCTGAGGAGGTTTCCTGTTCAATCTCCTGCTCAATGCAGGGCCTTAGTAGAGGTCAGAGCAGGCTGTGAGGGGCTTCAAGCTTGAAAAGGGAACCTTCATCCTTCAAGGCTTCCCTGGGCAGCCTGTCCCACTGCTGGGCTGTCCTCAGTGGGGAGAACTTGCTTTCCTGATACCCTGTTTGAACCTCTCATGGGCCAATTTGTCTGGTGTGGCTCAGCCTCTCATCAAACATTGATGTGAAGTGCCTGATTCCCTGCCTTTCAACAAGGATTTTTTTAATGTTGCCTGGAGCTAGCGAAACTTTAATGTTTACTGATTTGTTTTTATAGATTGGGTCTCCTTCTTCTTGGAGCTTGGTGAATTGAATTTTTGCAACAACATCCTGTGTCTTTTTGTATTTGGAAAGCCTGTGAAATGTAAAAAAGGGTTCTGTTAAAAATGGGAGTAATTATAAGGGTTATTGAGATTTCAGCTTTTGGTAATTTCAGCTACAATTAAAGTAATTATTGTACAATCTGCTCCACGAAAATGTTTAAAAGGAATGCTAAARGAACATGCCAAATTAAAATGTACATGTTTTAGGATTCATAAGCCTTCAGTCAGGATCTCAAAGGACCTCATAGTCTTACTGTTTTGAAATGAGCATATTATGTAGAACTGCCAGACTTCTGAGCCTTTTCCATCTCAAATATTAAGATTCTCCACAAGCTTATGAAAATCTCTGCAGATAAAATGCACCTTAGGAAAGTTTTCTTGTAATATTGTCAGTGGAATATCCTACTCTATTAGCAGATATTCTAGTGCTTTGTTTAGCCTAGCTGAAAAATTAGCATATACAGTAATTTAACAGTATACAGTAATTTTACATACCCAGAGAATGTACCTGGCTACTCAGAAATTGTTTTTCTGTTACAAGAACTTACTTTAGACTTTTTTTGACTCTTTGTGGCTAAAACATTTTGTCTGTGACAGGTAATCAGATACAACATGCTGATTCAAAACTTTCATTTCTGTAAGGACTTCAGTAATGCACTTTGGTAGCATGGTAATGGTAATATGTAACACTTCTTTTTCTGATCCCCTTCATAATATACTGCAATGCAGTTTCTATAAACCTGAACATCGTGGGATGTGCAGGCAAAGGTCTTCTATGGTGGTGCACGTTTTATTTACGTACCTGGCAGAAAGCTATAGGACTTCTTAGTATTAACATTTGCTGATTTACATGCACAATCTATCTGCTGGACAAGATATTCCATTATGACTTGCATACCTGGAAAAATAAGCCAAACCAGGTTTCCTCGGGATAACAAAATGATGTGGAAGGTGGTGAAGAAAATACCTTTGCTCTTAGTGTCCTGGGTATGGATATTGTTGCTCCAATGTCATTGGTCCTCAGTGTTACATTCATTATTTTCTCTGATATATTCCAGCACTCAGGTGTGACTTTTTTTTTTAAAAAAAAAAAATGATCATCCAACTGAAAATCTTATCAAAAAGAAAGAAAAGTAAAAAATAATAATGATAAAACAATAATAATACATAAAAAGGCCAGGAGGTCATAGCTTTGGGACCCCAGGCAGACATTCTTCATTCTAGAGTCCCTCTAGTGGTGCCACCCTGTAAATTTTACTTTTCTTATTTTCCCTCCAAATTTAGGCACATGCAAATAGAACCAAATAATTATTTTAATGAAATTAGCATTAGTGAAAATACTGCTGCGGTATGAAATCTAGATGTATTTGGTTCGATTGTAATGTTACACTTGTGGAAAATTACATATTAGTTTAAATCCCAGCCTTCACTTTAACGGGAGTTGAAACATTTTCAGAGCTGCACAAGCTTGGCAATTCTTACGCAATCATTAAACTACAAATATATATATATTTCAATGTGCAAAAGGTTTCTTTTGTAAAGCTATTCAAGGAAGTTTATTTTGAGAAAATTAATTATATTTCTATGGTGACCTTGTGAGAGAACTTAGTGTTACCAATGTGTGTTGTGCAAATAGAGAGCTCAAGATGGGCTACAGTGTTCAAAAATAGACCTGAAGAAATACATATTTCTGCTGCTTACTTGAAGTTCTAAAATAATGAGAAGAAAAGAACAGGGGATAATTGGAAGCAAAATAGAAATACTTCTGCAAATGAAATGAAAGAACTGAGAAATTTAAGATGCTCTTTGAAGTAAACACACCTCAGCGTAAAAGACTTCAAGGTAGGTGCTCAATACGGCATTATTTTATTTCTTAGATTTTTGTTTGCTTGCTTGTTTTGCATTTGAGTTAGGAGAACAGGAGAGAGCTCTCTGGTTTGTTTTCCAGCTTTCAGAATTGAAGGAGGTTGGAGCAGATCTGCACAAAGCTTGGGCTGAACCATCCCGAGTTCCCTCAGTATTTCCATCAGGTCTATGGAGAGGGCAGTGGCAGGGTGGGGCTCACCAATACAGCACAAAATGCTCATTTTGACGAGGGGAATTTGGATTTTGACTCAGGTTGCTCTTGTATGATTGCCGGATCCAACATGAGAGAAATAGTGGGAAGGAAAATACAGTATCAAACGTGCTCTGACCAACTGCTGAAATAATCAGTGCCACTGGCTTAGGACTTTGCTATTCATAGACACAACAGGCAAAAATTTCAAGGACACTAGATTATACCCCCTAAGAAAGTAACTAACAGGAAAATACAGGATGTGAAGCTTCCTGTTATAAATCTAAATATTAAACTGGTGCAAGAGGGGACTTATTAACAACTGCTTTGATTGATTTATAAGCTCTTTGGATACCACATTTTTGCATTTTGCAATGGAATATTTGACTGCYGAAAGCCTCATCCAAAATTTATTTTAAATTTCCTCGAGTTTGAATTTTAATAGTTTCTCTTTTTTTAAATCATATATTGCTTTCAAGAGGAACAAAGTCTGTTTGGAAAGCTTCAAAAGGCAACAGACTTGAACAGCAACAAATATAAGATATGGATTCTTTCTTTCCTTTTTTTTTTTTTTTCCAAAATATTAAGCAGAGAGCTGCAACTGCCTGATTTTTGTGTTGATGTCTTTGAACATTGAGTTCACAGAAGTGTGTTGACCATTTAGAGAAGGTTTGGGCTCTGGAATCGATACTGAAYGCTGAAGTAGCTTTTAGAAGCTCAGCTCCTGCTGTGCTTTCTCTAATTTGTGGTTTGTTGAAATTCCAGCTTTAAATGTTACTGGAAGAGCCTACTTTATGTCAGAGAGAAATCTAAAGAAGTCAGCATCTGCAAATAATGGATTATCGGGAAATAAATATAGGGATAATGTATTCAGGGAAGACTTTTTGGGTGAAGTCAATCACTGTTATCGCTGCTAACATTTTATTGGTAGGAAAGAAATCACCAAGTCACAAAGATTTATTTATTTTATTTATTTATTTATTTATTTTCTCTCATCTAGAGAGATTAACATTCCCATCTGAGCTCTCAAAACAAGTTGTCACTTGGGAAAAATGGTCCCTGTAGTWTTCCTTTCTCCTTTTTGATCCTTCTTCCCTTAGTCTGGCCCTGCTTCAGGCTGAGCACCGTGTTCCCYGGGTGAAGTTGCCCAGCTCCTCATGTGGATCAAGGCCTAAGCACCAAACTCCTGCTGCTCCCCATTTTTCCTCCTGKACAGTGGGTTTCTGTCCCTTTGTGGTGTTACGAAAAAGGTCCTTCTGAAGGTGGTGTCAGGATCTGTCCAATCTGTCTCTGCTGGCCTGGTTTGTGACTGTAAAGCCTTTAAAAGCAAAAGTGCCTAAAAAAGCACTGCACTTGCTCTGGCAAGCTCATGCTTGCAGCCAAATACACATGAATGTTGGGCAGGGAGAAACCCCACCTCACCCTTTAAAGAGGAGAGGAGACCATGTTGGTCAGCGACGTTGCCTCTCACCTTACCCTTTGGCAGCCCCCTTCTAGAGGCAGACAGAGAAGACCATGGGATCGGTCAACACGCCAAGGGGAGCAATGACATGACTAAAAAGCTCACACAGCCTCATGCTGCTCATTGCTATGCAAATGAAGCCCCATGGAAGTGGGTGAAGAAATGGTTTAGATGGTGACGCTCTTTTAAATTGCAACACCGCTCAGGAAAAATCCTCTCCTACTCTAATCCATGGATCCAAGAAGACTTGTAATTAACAGGTAAAAAGGTTCCTTTTAGCACATTAAAAGGGTTCCTTGCCTTCCTGAAAGGGCTTTCAAATAACAGGGAATGGATTTGGCAACTCCTCAGTTACAGCTGCCCACAAGAATCCAAGTACTTAGATGTTAGGAGTTTTAAAAGCAGCTTGTACCTTTGTGTGAGCAAGTGCCCTGACTCTTACGGTTTAAGCTTTCCAAAGCCCATGGAGCGGTTGGACATGGAGCTCCTGCGGTAACTCACTGCTCGTTGGCTGCTAATTCCGTTTTTATGCTTTTGAACATCCACTCCATAGCCACGCACTTCGGCAGGACAAGGGTTCCCAAAAGAGAGTCACCACGGCCAGAATACTCTTTCCAGCTGGGAGCAGGGTGTGGAAGAGAATTTTGCTCAAATGGCTCATTTGCTGGATCCAGGATGCAGCTCCCCTCTCACAGCAGCCGTATTGTCTCGTTATTTCTCTAAAACATCGTGAAAACTCTTTCTCACCTTGTGAGAAAACCAGGAAGGATAAAAGCTGCAAAGTCCTTGCATACAGCAGAGACTGAGAGTAAATATGAGAGAGTCTCTTTTTAAACMTCTTCCCCTGACTGTACAGAACGAGTCCTTGGAAGAGCAGCATTTCCAGGGCTATCCCATCTGCCCTCATTTGCAAGGCTCTTAGTGCTTTGGTCTACAGTAGCTTCTGTGCATTATGATTTTTTTGTTCTACACATTTGCAAAGTACAGGCTAAGGGATCAGCAGGTTTTTCATCTTATAAGTACTTTTTATGGCTATTTGCTAAGGCGTTAGCCCTACTTTCTGTGTTTAAGTGCCTAGCAACTAGCAATATTGCTTTAATTGAATACCTTTTGACTAGTAAAATTCAACTACTAATTCAAGCATAAAAAGAAAAAATATGAAAAAGCTGTGTCATATGCTGGTAATTTAACATTACTCTCTCTTGTTTAACTAGTAATTAAATAGGTACTGAGAAAGAATTCAATTTTAAAGTACATTCATTTTTTTAAGGCTTTGGAATAGCTYTATTACCATTCCTGCTTCATCTGAGCAAATGAAAAATTTTGTTCCCAGTTCAGAGCTAGCTTGAGACGTAGGTATTCTTTGCCTATCAATATGTGGATTTGATATAGGTTTTGCTCTAAAGAAAAAAATCTAGAGCTTTYCCCTGCTGTGCAAAGTGTGCTGGAGGCAGAGGATAGGGGAACTGGAATGAAAACATTCCTTCCAGCCCTTTGAGGTCCAGTGATCTTTCRCTGAGTTTTCCAGGGAACATGGAAAGAGCAGCACCTGAACCAGCTAAGCCCAGGAAAGTGACCTAGCCAGAAAGAGCAAAACTTAAGGCCACCTGTACCCATCTGCATGTTCAGTTGTTCAGGATTGCCCCTCACTGACTTTCTTTTCTTTTTTTCTTTTTTCTTCTTTTTTTTTTTGATTTACAGACCAAATAAAGCAAAATCCTAAAACAAACCAACAGTTCTGTCAAAGCGGTTTCTCAAGTGAGGGAAAGGACAAAGCAAATGTCCTGGCATTAATAGGGGAAGGTTTAGGAAGACGGGGCAAGGAGGGAGGCAGCAGAACAGTGGCTCACTTGAACACACGGGTGTGTTATTTGTCCTCCCCTTGCAGAACCTCCCACCGTCTTTCACTGCTAGTACTGAAGGCAAAAGTCCCACAGCTGCTGTTTGGTTTGTAAGAGCCCGGACACCCTTCCTGTTGGAAGGGGTTATCAGTGTTACTGTCCTGAACTCAATTGTTACCAATTGAGGAGAAAGACTCTCCTCACTGCAGAATTGTTTAAAAACGAGAGAGAAAAGTGCAAGCCTGAAAACTCATTATAATATACAGCTGAACTTAGTCTTGGAGTAATGGAAAGTACACGCTGTATCTAGCTCATGTCCAATACCAGCTTGGGATCCACACCAGCTCGGGATCCATACCAGCTCCTAGCAACTTTTGCTACAACAGACTCTGTTGGCAGCAAAAAATCCTCCATGACGAAGTTGTAGCCACACCAGATGACAATTRTCAACTCTCAGTCATGGGGGTTAAACACTGTCACAGGGCAAAATCAGGGAATTTGACTAAAAGTACATACTTAGAAAAGCTTTATGGCCATGTCTCCTAAGGTATCTCCTGCAAATCTGGGTTGTGGAAGCCTTGAGTAAGCGCTTTGCCCTCATTGGAGGWGTTTTCTTCTTGGCCACCATGGAGTCTAATGTACACCTGTAAGCCAAGAGAAGAGAATCTCAAACACCAAATGTTCTTTTCTTTAGCAGTCAGATCTCAAATAGAGGAATGTGGWTTTTGCACCTTGCTCCTGCAATTCCTCTCAAGATCAAGGTCAGTGGCTGTCAAAGAGAGCTTTAGGAAATCCCCCAACCACAGTCCATGAGCCTGAGTTTCCTGGCAGCTCTTTGTATGGCTTTTGGTGGTTTAATAYAACAGCAGGAGAGGCCAGATGGGCAGCTTGTGGACTGCATGTAAGGCTCCTAAGACTAATGGAAGGGGGAATATTGGATAAGGTGCATAAGACAGATGAGAGATRCTTTCTATTAAGAATATAGTTACTCTTTATAAGCACAGCATACATGGTTCATACTTCTTGCCATTGAATTCATCAGTACAATGAATGCAATTTAGATRGGTAATGAGAAGTCTTCTATTTTACCTTAAACTGGCACATAATTTTACCTGTCAACAATCTGCAGCACAGAAGGCTGTTTCTGAAATTCCTGGCTCTAGAAGTTACTGGGATAGTTATGAAAATGTACTTAACTGCCAGTGAGTCAGCATTCATTGGTCTGAAACTCATTTCCAGGAATTAWGTGATTTACAGGACTTGACTTCCAAACCTGGCGGCCGACATAGCAAAAGCAAGAATAAAGAAGCTCTCAAATATAAATGCCAAACGCCTCTCAAATGCAAACACTGTTAGTTTCTTGTGACATATCTGTACTTGTCATTTAAAATTAGAGAATAAATATTGGAGAAATAATCAATCACTGTCATCTTCTTTTTAAAGGCATGGTTTTCTCAAGACCAAGGGTCACACTGAACTGGAAAAGGAAACTTTCCTTAAATTTTACAATGCTAATGAAGAGCATTCCTCTTCTTTTGGATTCATCAAGTGTGGAATGAATGCACTGGATATATTACCAGCCTCATAACAACCAACAGACCTGCCTCTGGCATATAAGCACAGCATAAGTAACAGACTACTGGCAACAGCATTTTCAGTATTGTTATTCGACTTTGATATCCATATAATGGGGATTCCAGAAGCTGTTGGACCAAGCAGATAGAAGTGGAAACATTTTAAGTCATATTTAGAGAAAGATGCAGATTATTTATTTAAAGAGTTAAGACAAAGGAACTGACCCTGCCTAAGTGCTCATGGCCACAAAGCAGCACTCATCGGTAGCAATCCCTTAGGGAGAAGAGGGCTTTTTTTTATTTCCTGGCAGTGCCTTCAGTAGCTGAGTGTATGCTCTTGGAAATAAGCTGCTGCTCTGCCTCATTTCCTTAAGTTCCTGGCTCTGTGTCCTACTTTTCAGACAGATATTTCTTCTTTTCAGTAGAGATGTTGTGGTGAAGGTGTAATTTATAACTTTTACGACCCAGGGAAGTAGCAGAGCTATTAAACATACAGGTGGTTTGAGCATATGAGACCCCATGGCCTGGATTGGGGTCCAGGCTKAACTTTGACTGCTGCTATTGACTGGATGGGGGCAAAGGATAAACTCCTTGCACTACAGTACTTAGTCACATCTTTCCCCTCAGTGTGGGATGTTCGTTGTTGGATTGATGCTTATTATAGCAAATAAATAAAATTTAGGTCAAAACTTGCAAAATCTTTTTGAAAAGAGTGGCATTTAATACTCTTATTTGTTGCTTGACTCCTGTCTTGCTGCAGAAGTTGCTATGCTCTTTGTGGTGTTGCTGGTGTATATGAAAGCATGCAGAAAGTGCTAGCAGCACTTTAATCTACTGCTTCCCCTTCCTTATGGGAAATGTAGTCACTTGGCAAGTTCCCAGTGTCAGATAACCTGCAATACCTTAGATTGCTATCAGTCCATTTTCAGACATGGTTATTCCAAAGAGAAAAGCAGCTCTTATGAAAGAAGATGATGTTCTTATGTCTTCCAAACCTCCACCACATTCTTGGAGAAAGGTGAGCAGATTTTGCTTGTTTATTTGTTGGTTTAGGCCACTGTGTGTGATTTGGAGTTGATAGATTTGCCTAAGTACGGCTGTTTTGTTTATGTCTTTGACAGAAATCCGAGGTTCACTGTGGGAAAGTGGTCATCCTTTCCAAGAATTGTCCATTATGGGGTCCCCTAATGTCCATATAATCCTGACATGTTTCTTTTGYGGAGTCAAAACAAACCTTCAATGTGCTTGTTTTATTTCAGTYATATTTCTACAAATTACAGCCCCCCTTCCTATGCAAAGCATRGGAACAAATGAAGTAACTAGGTCCAACTGCTTGGATATTGTCAGAGCAGGAGAGGAACTATTATCCAAGGCAGACACCAGGCTGTTACACAAAGAGGAATATGCTGATCATTTTTGTATACCATACAGCCTTTCTTTCATGCTGTAATACCTAAGCCAAACACATTTGTGCTAAAAAGCAGTCTGCCTAGGTCTTTTCATAGAACTGTCCAAGTATTTTATGCACGGAGAACAAATCTCCATGTACAATACTATCTATGTGTAACACAGCAACATCCCAACCCAGGTAAAAACAAGTCTGGAAGCATTGGTGGGTACTGCACAAGAATTTAGTCTGGTCCCAAATCACCGGTCTGACTGCACTCTTCACTTTTTTTGGAAAATTTTGCATTTTATCCGAAGCAAATAGATATACCCGCTTCACTGTTCTGTACTTTATCAGTTCTCGTTCTATTTCTGGGCTGAGATAAGATGCTAAGAAAAATGCAACAGCATTGAAGGGATATTAAAAAATGACTTGGTTCTAACGGGCTGTGCAGATGAGTAATAGTTATGCTTTCTTTTTTTATCCACAGTGGTTTTGTAACCCTATTTTAACACAGGGTCTAGTATATGTTATATTGTAAAGTATGGATTTCATAAAAGTAATAGAATAAAACGCCCCATATAAAATAATTTAGAAAACAATATATCTCCAAAGAATATGACACTGGAAATATGCCAAAATGTTAGATAAGTCCTCTACTTTTATATGTAAGTAGGTGTAAATGTATACACTTAAGATACGATCTTTATCACATATAAAAGAATAATGTTTTTAAAAACCTAAATAATCAAATAACAATCAATGAAAGAAAAGCATTTAACTTGCCAGATCAGGTCACTGTAGATCTACAAGGTTGGGAAAAGACCTGACTTTTCAACAGACATAAAATATRTAATCAATAGAGCACTTGAAAAAGGCAGCTATAAAATATTTCTTATCACAGCCTAAGTAGAGCAATTAATTTTAATCTGGAGGAGAGAATTTCAATACTTGCTTTAGACATGATTGCTGAATTTAAAGAAGAGGAAAGCGTTTTAACCGGGACACCTTCTTATCTGCTTTGTTGTGGCAAGGGTTATTTATGTTCTTATTAAAGCATCTATTAGCAATCAAGTGAGGAAAGGCAGGAGGGTAAACACGTAGGAAATTAAAACAGAAAGYACTAAGGAAGGCTCCTGGGTTATTTCCATTTTGCAGGCTGCAGAATTTAGCTTAATGTTGCAGCAAGCTGAAGAAGCAGGGACCATGCGACTTACCTTTACAAAACCAGAGTCAGGTCCCGCAGAAGCCACTGTAATAGTAAAAACAGAAAAAATATAGACCTTTTGTGTAGAAAGATAGCAAGGTACAAGATCATTCTAACCAAGCTTTGATATGGAAAATAAAAGAATCCCAAAACAAAACTATGTTTCAGTGAGGTTATCCTAATTCTCTCACACAAATCTTACATTACCATTTCTCATTATTTATATTCACTGTGGCTCTCATGAGAGCAGTGAGCAACATGTCATTTTGGAAGAGCTGCTATCAAGGGCATACGTAGTTTAATTATTAAAACAAAACTGTTCCATAGCGTGCGTTAAATACCATTGCTGCCACTTAGAAACTGATGTGATTTGCATTTCTTTTAATCAATTAGGTATTTAATTACATTATAAATGTAATCTCTAATTGAAGCATCTTTTCCCAGTGGGTAAAGCTCCATCAAGGTTTTGCATGAGCTATCTGGAAGCTTTGGATGCTGCAGCAGGATGGGTATCTCACTAATAAGCACTTAACATCATACTTGAGTACTTGTGCAACTTAATAGATATCCTGGGGGGAAATCCATTAGGAAAATACTTGTTCTGATTTAGAGTGTTCCCTTTTGTTCTTGTCTTCTACCTGTGGCTTCTCGTGTTTGTGCACTTTTCTCTTTGATATCCTTTGTTTTCCATCCCTGGATGCCCACTGGTATCACCATCATAGGTCAAGATGCAAGCCCCGATCTATGGGTGTTTGATGGCAATGGTGGCAATGTATTGTTTTAATCCCTTTTAACTCCTTAAATAGAGTTTTAATTTTCTATTTCTATGACTTTTTAATATCTATAATGTAACTGAAATTATCAAGTGAGCTCTGATACGTCAGTCTGCTGTGGATAGTAACTTCTGCACCCAATTTATGAGAACAGCTCCTTGCTGAGGATGCCAGGTAGAACTTCAGAACATGCTGAAATGCTGTAAAAGGTTTAARAGCTTTATTTACTTTCTGTCGAAAAGCTACTCTGGACATTTATTTTCTGCTTATCTATAATATGTTGTTGCTTCAGTAAGAAGTTTCATTTTTTTGGTTTTGTCCATAAACTACTTTATACTCTCCCTGCCAAATTTTACTTCCAAGGCGACTGAATTGCTGAATTCAAATAACATCTGCCTATATTTCTTATTTCCATAAAGCATTGTCAAGTTGGTGAAAACAGTACATAAATCAGTCTATTTAACTAAYGTTAGCACTTCATTGAAGGTCATAATGGTGTGAGGTAGCCCAGTGGTGGAAGTCCTGAGAAGCASACTGAGATGCTAAGGATTCTTCAGAGTTTAGATATCTTACACACCATCCCTCTTTCTTGCTCTCCAGCAGCACAGGAGCTCCTGCACCACGTTAACAACTGAAATCTGTCTCATATAGTCTGTCTAATTTACTCTTATCAATAGATAGTGCCAGATATTAGAGAGAGGTCCCAGAAAAAAAAGAGAGAACAAAAAATGATCATTTGTGGGTTGCTTCCATTTCATTTTTTTCTCAGCTCCCTTTGAAATATTGCTTTTTTTTAATCCTGCCTTAAACTCTCCCTTCATTACCCATGTAAGTTTTCTCGGGATTTTTGAACTGTGGTCTTTGTTCTATCCAGCACTGCCTAAATGCACAATGTTGCCTCCCTAAAGTCCTTTTATTGGCTCTAATTTACCTTCACAATGCTTTTCCCAGCTCTCATAGCAGGAGACAGATAATCAGCATGCCATCTAAGAAAGCTTGATATTTCAGTAATTCAAGAATGAATAAGATGCAATTTCCAGGACCACAATGGATAGGGTAAGTAAGAGCTGWGCAACCTTAGAAAATTCTTGTCTCTCAAAGAGAACTTGAACAAGGGCATGCTGAAGAAGGACATGTCACTACTGCTGCTGGTTACTTTCTGTATTCTGTAGACAATACAGGAATTGTCTCACTTTCTCTGGGAGACATCCAAAGATTAATTTAACCACTCTATACACCTGATAGATTATAATTCTTTCTTCCCCCAAACCTCTCATTTTGAAAGATGAAGTCTGAATTTCAAATGTGAGCTAAGCAGCCCATTTAATTAGTTTAGGACTTTCCTGCCTGGGTGTGGATAAATTCTGTTTGTTTCTCTGAAGTACAACAGTTTGTTTTCACAAAAAAAAAAAAAAANCAGTTGAGAAAGCAACACCATTTATTTTTCTTTCCATAAACTAATTGACTAAATACCTAGTTTAATTTGGTAGAATAGCAAAATAAGTGAAGAAGAATGAAAATATCATTTATGGAGGAAAAAAATTCACAAAACAGCCTGACTGCCAAATGTATATTTGTAAGCAGTGCATCACATTCTCAGCTGCATAGCTTTGTTGACTTCAATTAATAAAGATTTGGTCTATTGGTTTGCTCTCAGATAAATATTAATGTACTCCTCCTTCTGTCTCAGAACAGCTCTCACTGGTAGCAAAAGCAGAAAGGACAAYGGAAATGAGTTCCTGGCAAAGTCTTCTCCATAACAGACTACTGCTTCTTCAAAAGTTGTTGCCACTCCCCTCCTTTTGAACTTTGCATTACAGAACTTGGGAGTCGCTTATTTTATACAATCATATGTTTTGGCAAATAGAGAAAGTGGTTTTCCATGTTGCTCTCATTATGCCGTGTACAAGTCACTGTGAGAGGTCTGCAGCTGAGATCTCTCCCTGCAGCAGATCCTTCCTGCCCCTTCATTGTCTCTTGCCCATGGTGAATACAGGGTGCTCAGGGCCTCCCCAGGGCTCACACCCTATGGGAGGCTCAGGCTTCTGCTCTGGAGAGTAAGGCACCCTCACCAGCAGGCTGGTTACGTGGTGAGCTGTCTGTGCTGGAGATCTCCTTGTGGAGGAGGAGGAGGCTTTGGTGGGTTTGGCTTTGGTGGTATTTTCTTGGTGGTTCCTGTTACCATTTTGTGGAAGGCAAATTTCTCTCCTCCTGTCCCCTGCAACGCCACTCTCTTCTGGCATTTTGGASTTTTTCTTTCTTTCTTTTTTGTCTCTAGAACATTGCATGCCTTTGACTGTAGAAATGAAGTTTTCCATTAAATGCCTGAACTGTAAAAGACAGTAGTTYTACAGATTTCAACTCAGCTGTGGCAACATTGTGTAATGTAGCTGGGAACCATAAATTGAAAGGTAGGAAGCTCCTGATCCATGCTGCTGAGAAAATAAGTGGTCAGTGTAACATCTGTGAAGGGAAAGAATGACTGAGCTAGCTTCTTAATAAAGCACAATGAGAAGGCTCATATGGGAGAGACCAGCTACTGTTTTGTAGGGCCAGTCATGATTTCCTTATGACAAAAATACGTCCCCAAAATGGGTCTTCTAMGTTGCATGAGTTGAATTTCATCTGATTTTAATAAAGACTAATTGAATGTACTGTGCCTTACYTAAAGCAGGTTTGATTGACTTCTTTGTTCTCTACTTTAATCCAAATGAAAAAGCATTTACTTGTGCTAATTAATTTGTGKTAATGAATATCTATTGACTCATCCTTCCATATTGCGCTAAAATTTGAGAAGTGCTCCAAATTAGGTACAGTTTAGCATATTAGCATGAAAAGAAAAAAGAAAAAAGAGTGTGGTCTGCCTTTTGATCAGCCCTCTGAAAGGTTAAATGCTTACCTTAAAGAAAAGCACTTAGGAAATTAGAAGCACTGACTTGAAGCTGCTGGTTAGATGAAAGCGTTTGTTGTCAGCTTGTTTTGTGGCTCAGTCGTGTTTGTGGCACTGGCTATTTGCAGCCATCTATAGTCACATACCAGTTTATTAAATTGCTTGCAGAAATATTGCTGCAGCTGAATGAAGCAATCTTTATCATGCCACAAGTGATGGTAGCCACTTCAGGCTGGGGAAATTGTTGATAAGCATCACAAGTAAGAAGGAAAAGAGGAAAAACGGCTCTGTTCTGTTCTGTTCTGTTGCAGCTGCCCTGTGCATAGGAGTCCCCGTAGCTCCTGGGACAGGACGGAGAACATCAGAGCGTGGCTGAGGCTCTGTCTCTGTGGAGGAGGAAAGGGGAGTTGTCAAGGAGCGAGATTTTCAGCAGGGGCTTGTTCTTGGTCCCTGTGGCCCGTCAAACTTCTGGGCGGAGAGAAGTTCTTCTGATGGCTTCTGGTTTTTGCCTCCATCCTCCTTCTAGTCCTTGCAACAGCAGCTCCACTGCTGACCGTCTGGTAACCCTCTGGTATCACTTCATGGGAAGGTCACAAGATGCTCCCTTCACAAGTTTTCAATCTCTCTCAGATACCAAGTGGTACATAAGCGAAGAGTCCTTGTAGGTCCAGCCAGAGCAGATGTGCATTTTGTGTAATTGGCATGAGAGCAAAAGCAATCCGTGTTCTTGACCTCTGAGGTTTCAGCAGTGATGCTTTTCTTCTTCCCCTGAGGAACCTCAAATGACCCCCATCCCAGTCTTGGGAGATTCAGGTAGGAATATGGCTTCACATGCCGTAAATGGCTCCTCCTCCTGGCAGGTATTTGCTGAGACTGGATAAATGCTGTGGTTGGTGGCAGGACAGGCAGTTTGCCAGCAGATTGTGTAGTAGTGGAGTGTCTGGCTCTGGATTTGGGGGAGGTTTGGTGTTATAATGCTGTAGGAGCTTCTGGAGTGAGGGATGAGAAGGAGGAAGGAAGGATGGTACGGGAAACATCATCATGAAAGGCTGGAAAAGGGGCTGGGAAAGAACAAATTGTCTGACAAAGTGGCCTCTGTGAGGACAACAGGCTTGAGAAGAACAGAAGACTTCTTACATGAACTTAATCCACACAAACTATGGATGGATTCTGAGAAGCCCCCACTCTGTCCCCCTTTCCCTTCCCCATTGCTGTTCCCACATTGAACATGTGGGATACCAAGAGAGGATGGCAACGTGAACAGCGTTGTGAGCCAGCAAAACCGTGCCAGGTGTGCAGCAGATACGAAAACCAAGTGTTTATGATGAAGCCAAGCAGTACAAACCAAATGATGCTTGCTGGTATCCTACCCTCCGGGCAGACTTCCAAGCATGTGGGAAGCAAGCTGGCAAATCGCCAGGCTTAGCACTAGGTACAGATGTGYCAACATGAACCTCAGTGCTTAGTGTTTTCCTCTGCAAAGTACTTAGCAAAGTTTCAAACGGGCGTAGAGGAGGCCCAGCATTTCTCCAGCCACTGAAGAGCAGTGGTCTGCACACGTAGCTGCTTCAAGGTGGCACCTGGTGGCTTCCTTCCACTCCAGCTAACGAGACCTGATTGAGCTTCAAAGCTCTCAGCTTTGTGGCCAGATGCTGAAGGGAATTTATTCCTCTGGTTCTTTTTGAGTTAACTGCCAAGTATAATAAACCCTTTGCCCYTTCTGAGCTAGGGAGCCTTCCTCTGTGCTTTCATGTCTTTTAAAGCTGATAAAAATATTTTGGGGATGTGGGTTTTCTCATGTGGAAGAGGCATCTGCACTGGACAGTCTATTTAAATGAAGTGTCAATATTTGGGCAAATTTGCATGGATGCTTTCATATGGATTTAAGACAGCAGTTTTTTGTTTCCAAATTGCTTTATAATCTGTTGAGACACTTCCATCTGTGAGGCTTTGAAATAATATCAAATTTAAATGGTGGTATTTTGCCTTTATTTTGTCCAAAATGTAAATGTTCAGGTTGTTAGGCAGCAGAGAATCAAGCCCAAAATGAAATTTTTAACTTATCTGTTAATGAAAGAAGTCCCCCAAGGCTGTATGGGCATAATTTCATCTGCCTCTAAAATTTCCACTCTGCCTCTAATTATACATTTTGCAATACTTGCTCTCTTTTCCCCCCAATAGCAAAATCTTGGCTTTTCTCTTTTTTTTAAAGCTCTGCTATAGAAAATTGGCAAAACATTAAGTTTGGCAGAATCTGTTGCAATAGAAAAAAAAAAAAATCAGTCGGTTACTACTTCTAGAAATCGAGTCATGCAAGGTTATCTTTTGCATCCAGYTGGAGGAATTTCAAGCCATGTAAGCAAGACTTGCAGGATTTCAACTTATCCATTTTCTGGGATTGTAGYGTTTCCTTGCATTCTGCAAGACAGCTGAAAACAGTTCTAGTTATGCAACAAATTAGGGTTTGTGTGAGTACTGATTAGCTAACTTCAGATGAGGCTTTAAGGACATAAAATGTACTACCAGCACTTCAGATTCATCAAAGTAATTAATTTTTTAGGATTTGCCTCATTTTTTAAACAACCCTGTTTATTTGAAAAGCTAGTTAATTACAGTCTTCCATTTTGGTAAATTCCCAACAGAAAATGCACACAAACCTCAAAATTYCTCAAACAGAGAATTAGTGAATATTTTTCTGTTTTGAGGAGCAGCTCAAAGACTCCAAAATACTCCTAACACGTGAGGGCTTAGTGCCATTTCACATCAATAGCTATAGAAGTCTTGTATCGCTCTGTGGGGAAAAAAAAAAAAAAGATTTCATTTTATTACTGTACTGAAGGACATGGGAAAGAAGGACAAAAGTAGCCCAGTTCAACTCCATGTTTCAGATTTTTTCCATTTCTGTTTTTTTCCTTTTTTTTCCCCTCTTTTTTTTTTCTTTTCCAGAACATAAACTGAAGGTGTTTTTTTTAAGCCTGAAAAATGTTAGGAGCCAATTTAGTAACACAGTGGAGCCTCGTTTTACTTATGTAGGCGGCTGGGAAGCATCTGGATCTAGACAGCTGGGTCATGGCTTGGTGTGGAGAAGCTAATCAGCTAGAACATGAATTTTTATATCTCCCTTTCACAAGGAGGGATCTGACTACACGTGCTACCATCAGAGAGAGAGATTGTTTCAAATGACACATGGTGCAGAAGTCATGAGGCTTTCCAAAGCAATATCAGTACTGGGCTACTACAGACTTTGTGCCTTAACAGATGAGGCATAATTATATCATTACACCAAGGAGAGAGAAAAATCTGGACTCTGAACTTGCATTCTCTGTATATTTTTACTTATCAGGTATATCTTCTAGTTCCTATAGAATAGAAATACTGCTCTGGAGGGTCTAGTTGAGAACCAGTGGATTGAAAAGTTCAAAATCACTATTTTTAGCCATCTAGTACAAAATAGTTTCAAATAGTTCTTTTTAGCTTGGCTGAAAATTTGGTCTTCTGGATGTAAAGGGGAGAATATGCTTTGAAGTTCTTCAGGAGTTACTAAACAAATGTTACCTTTGACTCATCAATGCAAAATTCTYATCCCTAAAGACACTGCATTACGTGAGGCATACATGGGGTTTGGGGTTTTTTCTTAAGCCTACAAACCAAAGCGGCTGTTGCTAAACCTTCTCTATCAAGGAAGAATGTCCGATGCCAAGAAGTGATCTTCACTATGCTAAAGTGCAAGAATAGGGAGGAAGTAAACGATTGCTTTTCAGACACAAAACATATTTGCATAACTGTAAAAGCTCTGGCAAGCATATGGCAAGACATTGAATTTCAATAGGAAATCGTATCTGCAAAAACACGGTTTGTTACCAGGATGCTCTTGAAAAGACAGATCATGATGACTGATAGAAGTCCCTGCGATGAACCCCTTAGCCAGGCTCGCAAGCCGTTGCTCACATGGATAGTTCCAATTTTTGCAGTTTGTTGGCTTTCTTCCTGCAGCATGGCAAGCGTATACGCTGGCTCGAATCRTCAGTTATAAATCAATGTGCACTTCATCAATATTTTCTCTGAGTGCTGGCAGGTGAAAAGATTAAGAGTTTATCGGTGGAACCTGAGTAATTGCAGCCGCGTGCTTACCCCATGGTGAATGAAGGGCAATATGATTGAGTTTAACCTATGATGAACAGGCAGTGAGCTCTGCTGCTTTGTGCTACATTTAACACAAGCTGACACCACACGTGTCAAGCAATGCTTCAGCCCAGCTAATGGATGGTAATCGAGTAACGCTTTGGTTAACTTGTAGGTCTGAGACATGAAGGAGCCTTTTTTTCCGGGAAAATCCTGTCTACAGAAAGYGGGGGAATTTCAGAAGTGAAAGCATGGAACCTGGTGCAATAAATAGCTTTTGAGTGGGAGGGTATCTGAGAATCCAAGTGTGCTTGGGAATACCAGAATATCTAGGAACTGCGAGAAATCCTTTTCAAGAGCTGTTGGGGGAGGGAAAAAAAGAAAGAGAGAGAAAGTCTAAGTGGTTCCAGGAGAGCATGAAGGACACCAACGCTGGTTTTGCTGTACCTTGGACACTACTGTCTAAAAAATCTTGTGATCCTTTTTCATCATGGTTTAGGGGTTCAGCCCTTTGMTGAACCCATGCTCAACCCATGAAAAGGCCATAAGATAACTGTGCACATTTGCTATGAACAGTTGCTTGCCTTTAAAGTGTTTGGTAATTATATCTAGGGAAGAACTGAGAGAGGCTATTGCTAACAGCCTAGCTAAAGTTTGTATTTCTTGCAGTGTTTTAATGTTTATCTTGCATGCAAGTATTTTTGAACTACTTTCATTGGGTCTGCATGAAATGTAATGAAGAAAACTGCAAAAAAAAATCTTATAATGGGTTTATGCAAGAGACTCTTGAATCCTTCCCTTCTGTGAGAGTTTGTGCTTCCACTTAGAAATATTTAGAGCATAAGGACAGGGAAATTGATCACTGAGCTAAAACAACAGATAAAGCATAAAGGCCTAGGTGTTCTGAAACATTAGACAACTAACCTTCCAGACCACTCCATGTTCCAGCAGCCCCTTGTGTTCCTTCAGGATTGTACAGCTCTTTCTCTCAACTCCGATTTTTGGGGAGGTTGTTTCTGCTTAGCCTCAAGCATGATGTGAATATTTGATAAAGCAAAATGATGATTTATGGTCCAGCTCCCTTAAATTCTTGTTAGAATTTGACAAAGTCGCAAGGCTTCTGAGTTAGCTTTCTAAAATAAGTTTCCTCCCACCCCTGTTTTCATCTTCTCTAAGGTAATGTCATGGATGTTTGTGTTCTCCCTGATGTGAGAGATGCTACCTGCATTAACATCAACTGCGTTCCAGTCAGAGCTGGGTCATTCCTTGTTCTCTGGTGGCTTCAAAGAATACTTAACCGGRGTCATATATGCAGAATCATACAGTAATGTAGGTGTGAGGTGACCTGTGGAGTCATCCATCCCACACCCTCCTCAGAGTAAGGCTAATTCAAACGTAGGTCAGGTTKTTGTGGTGGTGTTCAGCTGAGTTTTAAATATTTACAGAGATGGAGATTCCACAGCTTGTTCCCATGCTTAACCTCTCTATCACTGCATTTTCTTTTTTCACATTATGTCTAGTTGGACTCTTTTTCTGCAAATTTGAACATTAATGTCTTGTTCACCAGTTATGTTTCTTTGAGAAGATTCTGGYTCTCTCTTCTCTTTAACCTGCTACAGAGCAGTTGAACACAGTAATTAGGACTCTCCAGGTGAGACTAATGAAGCTCAGCTTTCTTGATGTCACCTCCTTCATCCTTCTTTGTACCCCACCATCCAGGCTGATTGCTGCAGGACTTGCTTCATCTGGGAATCCTAAACCTGGACACAGTTCTGGATGTGGTTGCATTAGCACCAGATTGAAGGGAATGAAAAATGGATGGTGGAACTTTATTCTGAGAGCACAATAAGATTMAGTCTAATTCTGAAAAGAAGACTGTTAATTGTTATTTGAAGAAAATATAAATATAAATTAGTCTTGAATCTTTCTGAGGAAATAAATGTTGCAGTTTTACTTACTGGCTTCCACAATTTACACCATGATATATTTAGTTCATAATAGGAGGCAGATAATCTGTGAATAAAAATGTATTAAGGGTGAAGATTATAATCAAAATAATTTGGGATTTGTATTTTGCAAATAAAATGTACCAAGTTAGATAYAGAAGTAGCAAAAATAGCAATGGATGTGTAGGAAAGATAAGTTTGCATGTTTGTTATTATCAGTGACATGMCAGCATAGTCTTAATTTCCTAAATGCAGGCATGCCTGCAATGGAGATTTTTTTGTCTTCTAGTTTTGAATCACAGGAATATACTGCACTTACTCTTTGCTGCTAAGATTTTTCCACTGAGGGCTAATGTAACCATTAACGCTTGCAGCTGTCTGCTCATATTAGTACTTTGCCTGTCTGTATGAGAGTCACTTCTTAGAGGGTGTCAGCTAATTGCCTCATTTGAATGTAGCAAAATSAAAGGATGGTTGAGGTTGGAAGGGACYTCCAGAGTCCAATCCCTCTGCTYCAGTAGGGACACCTAGARCACRTGGCACAGGGTGGCATCCAGGCGGGTYTGGAAGAKCTCCAGAGAAGGAGACTCCACAGCCTYTCTGGGCAGCCTGTTCCAGGGATCTGCCACCCTCACATGAAAGAAGTTCTTCCTCACATGGAGATGGAACTGCCTGGGTTTCAACTTGTGTCTGTTACCCCTTGTCCTGTCACTGGCCACCACCGAGAAGAGTTTGGCCCCCTCCTCCCTACTTTCACCCCTCAGGTACTTATACATATTGACCAGATCCCCTCTCAGTCTTCTCCAGGCTAAACAGGCCCAGCTCACTTAGTCTTTCCTCATACAGTARATGCTCCAGTCCCTTAATCTTCAGTGCTCTACGCTGGACCCTCTCTAGGAGCTCCACGTCCCTCCTGTACTGGGGAGCTCAGAACTGCACCCAGTACTCCAGGTGCGGCCTCACCAGGGCTGAGCAGAGGGGCAGGATCCCCTCCCTCGCCCTGCTGGCAGCGCTCCTCCTGATGCAGCCAGGATCCCCTTGGCCTTCTTGGCCACCAGGGCACATTGCTGYCTCATGGWTAACTTGTCAAKCAGGACTCCCAAATCCCKCTCCGCRGAGTTGAAGATAKGAAGCTGAAGAACTGAAGACATGTCCTACATTTTGCATGCATTTATTGTCCCCAGGTCCTCCTAACGGTAGCAAATCACACCAGTCTCCTACTGTGAAACATTTTAAATTTGGAAGGCCCAAACTTGGCATGTAATTCAAAGTCACAAGCTCTACGACTTGGAGAGAATCARCGGTGTAAATGCTACAGCCACAGCTGATAGTGTTGATGGATGGGTTTGCCTTGGGATCCAGACATTGTTATTAAAAAAGGACATTATTAAAGAATATGGGCTGCCAAAGCAAACGCTAATTCAAGCTTCCCTGAGAAGTCATCATGCATGCTAGGGGGGAAATTTTACTGTGCTACAAGAGATCTGCAAAAACTCTGCGTACTTTACAGGCTTCTTTGCCAAGCACTGTATCTCAACTGTCTGTACAGCAGAAAACACTTCTATTTGTTTTTTTCCCATTGTATTTCCCAGTGTTTGCACTGCTGCAACTTGCAGTGCTGCAGGTGTAGAGGGGCTGACTGGTGCACTCCCAGGCTCACAGGAAAGGGCTTTCAACCAAATGATGCCATGAGCAGCCATACACCTCTGCTAAATATCGTGCTTCTGAGGAGCATTGCAAAACCAGCCAGGAGTCATGCAAGTGCAATGCAAAGGCAGAAAGCTGAGCTTTTCTCTGGATATTTATTATCAGAAGACGAAGAAAAGTAAATATAAAAAGAACTTTATTGAGACAGAAAAGATTTACATTTTGCAGCAAAAGAAGAAAATTCCCATAGGAAGGTCCAAGTTCAAATTAATTTAAATCTGGTCATGAAGGACTGATGGAGGGCTTCTCATCAGCAAGGCAGTTCATTACCTGACTGTTTCTAGCGTGCCATTAGCAAAGGTGATCCCAACAAAATAAGCATGGCAGAGTCCACCATCTTGTTTTCATGTGCAATTTGACAGCAGCCACTGGAAATTACCCTCGCAGGTTTGAGAGGATTCCTGGGGCTAGCAGAAGCGGGAACGATTCAATATTATAAAGTATTTATAAGTCCCTSGGGCACATTTACAGATGTCCTTGGCAACATCAATTTCCAGCCCGTTAATAGCTTTAAAAGCAGAACTGGAGACCTTTTCTAGTCACCCAAAGGCAGCAAGCGCTGACAGACAAGCAGCGAGTAGGCAGATGCCTCTCTGCCCACCTCTGATAGCAATCAMGTTGTTGCTCTGCGCATCAGCTTCAGGGAATGGGTTGGCCCTTTTGGCAGCCCACTATGAAGCACTTTGCAGTAATCTCATTTTGAGATCTCAAACGCATGAATCATCCAGGTCAAGTATAAATCCTGCTTGGAGGGCCAGATTCTTATCTTGCTTACGCTGCTGCCRCGATGAATAGGGAGCAATTGCGTCAAGACAAATGGCGTTATGGAGCAGGATAAAATCAGTATGTGGGTAATCAGAATTGGGCCCTAAGGGTAAAAATTGGCATGCTAATAAAAATTAGCTGGGGGCGGATGTATGGGTTGCTATGTATAACAGTAAAGAATCTGCTACTTTCTTCTAACACGGAGCTTCCTGGCTTGTTAGCACTAGAATTTTCTTCTAGCAGCAGAGCTAACAAGAAGCCTTCTTACAGTGGAGAAATGGCATGGTCCAAATTAAACTGAATATTTACGCTCCTACCTSATTAGATTCTTAGTTTTTCATTGAATTCACTGCTCCTGCTCTGTGATTAAGTTATAAGTATTTCCCATGTATTTGGATAGTCAGGCTGACATGAACGTTTGGATCCATACATGCTCCCCTCCCATTGCTGCATGTCCGTCTGGCTTGGCTTGAGCTCTCCCTGGCCTGGAGGTAGCTGCCCTTGTTGGGTAACTGGAAGAGGCAGGGGAGGAAAGAAAAGGCGGTGGGCAGTGAACTCTACTAGCTGATTTTGCATACTCCTTTTCCTGCTGCCACTCACATCTGAAGGACTCAGGGAAAGAGGCTAAACTCAGGGGTTGCTGGGCGAGCTGTTTGTGGAGGTCGCAGGAGCCTTGGAGGCCAGACCTTTGTGTTTTCCCAGTTTGATCAATTCCGACAGTACAGCATGAGAGCTATGGTCTGAACTCAGCCTGAAACATACATTCTCCTGTTTAATATAGTGTAAGCAGGATATATAGCAATGGAAAAAAAAAAGGCATTTYTCAGGCATGAGTACCCAGGCACAAAAGACTTAAACACTCAGACCTGCTCTTTTTAATAGCTGGTGGTGCACATATTTATAAATCGTTCTTTTTTTGAGGCAGCATATCTTTCAGTTTTTCTCCTGCCTCATTCACAAATTTCCATTTAAATYGTTTGCATTTTCTTAATTCACAGGTTCTAGCTGAGCAATATAGATTTATTCTGCCAGTGAAGGGAGCAAGGGCTGGACCTGAGGCTCATGAATTTGCTGAAGTTGCATGCAGTTTATCCTTGGCAAACTGCTCAGTCCAGCAGTTCAGTCTTTCCTGAAGGTTTGGTTTGGAAATGATATGCTTAAAGCTGTCTAGACCTTGACAGCTTCAACTGCCGAGCACACAAGCTGTGTCCAACAGCCTGAAATGGGACAAGAGGCTGCATTATCCGTTGATTTCAAATAAAAGAAAACTGGGAACTTGCAGGGATTGGGTAATCCATGCCCTACACTGCAGCAAGTTTAGTGCTACCTAGACCACTACAGACAAATGTTAATATACCCCGTTCTCAAAAATCTCCTGTGAGTCAGGTTGTCCTGCCTCCCAAAGCAACCTATTCTGTTATTTACTTGTCCTTAGTCACCTATTASCTTGTTATAACCTTTAGAATTCAGACTCATCCTGAATCAAGAACTTTTCTGTTCCCACAATGATGGTTTTGGTCAGCACTGGAGTATTTGCTTTTGAAGTTTTATGCAATGGAGAAGTCCGTAGCTGCAGCTGTGAGTTTCAAGAGTGYTCTCTGATGTTTCTGGAAGCCAAATGAAGACGGTCCTCCAGTGATGTGAGTTCAAGCTGCTTGCAAGGCAAGCTTATGGAAGCTGCAATTTGTGCAACYGCTAGTCAAGCTCAGACGTGCAGCATGTGGCTGCACAGTGGGGAAGCTGCCAGTCCTGTGAAATCAATCTGCTAGCTCTGCCACAGGCAGTGCAGGCCGGGTGATGGAAGGGCAGGCACAATTCCCTTGAGAGGTTAATTTAAACTACTGTGTCCCTGCTAAATATGCAAATTATCTCTCTCTCGCTCTCTCTCTCTATATATAAAAAGTCCTGTTAAAAACTGTTAAGGAGCCTTTTAGAAAAACACCTCCTGCCATCTCTATCAAATATGCCAATTATTTGCCCTGACACAGGTCTAGTGACACTTTCCCCTGCTTTTGGTGGGTAACTGTGCAGCTGCAAGACTCTGTTAGGTCATTCTGCAAGAACATTTCTGCTTGTGTTTGCCTGTGTTAGGTCTCTCTACTGACAGACTCCCACTTTGCCAGGCAAGAGCCTGACTGGATGTGGGCTTTGTAAGAAGAGATCTAACAAATGGAGGGAAAATGGTGAATTTTGTGTATGTGTGCAGTTTTGTGATTACCTGCAATGTTATCAGCTTTCATTAAAATTAATTCTGAGCTAGCAGTGAAACAAACTGCCTGCACACAGGCACTCACAGGGATGTCTCTCTGAGTGGGCCCACAGCAGCTTGGTTCAGTTTCCAAAAACTTCAAAGAAGCAGTTAAGCCTTTTTAGCTTGTCTGTTTTGCAGCCAGAACACCAATATTTATGATTCCACACATTGTTTGATCCTTCTGTTAATGTCTTCTTACAGGCTGACAATGTTTTTTGAAAAGTTAAAAGGCAACCGCAGCTATAGCAAGAGCTCTTGCCTATGGAAACAAACCCTCTGCCTACTCCCCAGCTGCTGTTCAAGGCTAAGGCGAGGAGTGTTTGCAGGAGAACGCCTGCTGAATGCTAGAGTACCTTCTTCCTGCTCATGCCTTGCTCCCTTTCACAGCACTTGGAATTTAAATGCCTTAGTGGCCAGGCTGGTCTTTGTTTGGCTGGATTTTGCTGTAATTTCTCCTCACGAGCTTGCAGCAGCTACAAAAATACAAGTAGCTTCATGACAAAAGAGGGGAGCAAAAGCTCTTCTGCCTGCTACTTGGGCAAGAAGTAGCGCAAACAAATGCTGCTCAATGACACCCAATGACTTGACTGTGAGGGCAGGGCATGGCTTTGCAGCATGCAAGCAGCCTGGGACAGGAACAGGGCTCTTGTCACTCCAGCACTCTTATGAGATATTCCCTCAACTCTCTTTTCTCATTATCTCAGTTTTCATTTGAAGCAATTTAATAAATTTTAACTTTTTTTTTTTAATATATGTTACCAAATTGTTATGCTTTGGCTCATTCTTCTCTAAGCTAAGCAMTCACATTTATTTCAATTGTTCCTGACACGGCATGTTTCCTGGAGCTCTGATTATCCTTATTACTCTCTTATTAACACCCCATGTGCTCCCCATCTTTCATTAATTATAGTATTCCAGATGAAAGATACAGTTCTAGCTGAGACACTACGAGGAGGAGAAGGTAGGTGAAGATTACTTTGCATAACTTGCCTAAAATCTAGCTGCTTTCTATGTTAGAAGGAGAGAAGTAGATATAATTATGGATGACATTGCTAACTCATTACCATATGCAGTTTGCAGGCCTTTTCTGAAAAAAAAAAAAAAAAAAAAAAAAAAAAAATCTTAGCCAGTGCTTCCCTATCTTGCATTTTTACCTTCTCATCTATGCTTGCTGTAATGTATTCTATTTATTTCATATTCATAAAGAGTATTCCATTCTCTGTTGTTCTCATTGTTAATGGAAATACTGAGAAATGCCAGAAGCAAGCTGAATTTTTGCAGAAAGCCACAGACATCCTTCTAGTTTGGCAGCAAACACTGATAATTTTGGGKTTTTTTTTTTGTTGTTRTTTTCAAGCAACTCTATAGATCTTTAATTGTTTTAAGTTAGGGCAGGCATTTAGAAAATACGGTATAAACAATGCCAGTTTCAAAGTAGGTTGTATTCTGTGAGATGGAAAAATGACTCCTTTACATCTGCATTCTGCCCAGCAGAGCCTCCGGGACTCGCTTGCTGACACTGTCGGCAGCAGGAAGCCAGGCTGGGGATTCCAATAGGACATTCCTCTAGCTTGTCTGAGAAAATCCAATATTAGTAGGCCTTCTAATGGTGTTGCAAGTCAAAACACAGCACGGCACATCCGTTTCTTTAAAATGTTTTTGCTCTGTTGTACAATTAAATTATTATTTGTCATTGGTTGGCCTTGAGAAATCCACACTGGTATGACTCGCTTCTAAGGGCTTGTAAGTTAACGTCTCTGTTGCTTTATTTGGGGAGTGTTGGAGTCAGGCTGACTAGACTATAATTCTGATGCTTCTCCCCTCCTACTCCAGGCTTTGTTTTTAAAATAGAAGAGACACATCCTCTTTCCAAGGTTTCTGTTTTCGCCTCTCCTCTGTAATTCCCAAAGACAGTTGTGAACTGCCTGGGTTTGCATCACCCAGCTCCCCRCACTCCCTGGGGTCAATTCCTTCAGGTCAACTGGATCCCAAAGGTGCAATTTACAGAATCACAGAGTAATTTAGGATGAAAATGGATGTCATCTAGGCAACTCACATCCTTAAAGGAAGTTTRTAGCGGCTTTCTGCTTTGTCAAGTGAAGCTCAATCTGTGCCAAAAGACTTTTTTTTTTTTTTTTTAAAAAAAAGCTGTTTATTGAGAAATATTATTTTAAAGGATCCTGATTTCAAAAACTTCTGAAATACTGAATATGTCTAAAAAGTGTATTTAAAAGAACTCTCTGTTCAGGTGATAGAGCATGTTAGTGTGCTTCAAATATCTCTCAGTTTGGCATAGTCATATGGTCAAAGATGTGCTTTTATGTTTTTCAAAACACACAAAAGTTTTTTTCACTTAAACAAGTCACGTTTCGTTGCATGGGAACTCAAAGTTATTTGTCTCTATACCTGTAAAGTAAATGCAATATATACATTCATCTTGTATGTGGATTCTGCTCTGCAAAGTAATTTTGCCTTTTTTCTAGCTAAGTGAAAATACGAAGGATGACTGAAAAAGAATGTTGGAATATTTTATTGTGTTGAATTCACTCGATTCAATTTTCTAAAGGAAAATATTGAGACAGCAGTATCCGCTCTATGCCTTGGTGCCTTGGAGTGCCATTTATATATATATATATATATATGTATATATATATATATATGAAATAGAGGAAAATGCAAATGCATTCGGATCTCAAGTTATTCATAAAACTACTTTCTTTATTTTCTAGAGCAGGAGGTAAGTGGAAACCTGCAGACTTCCAGTAAAGCACAGAATAAGGGGAAGTAAAATCACAGAAAATACCATTTTCAAATGGTCCTGTATGTMAAAAACCATCAGGGAAGCCTTGCACTAGAGAAATGCATCATAGAAAGGAGAGTGAGTGGGTGGCTCAAGAGCAGCCTGAAGAAAAAATGATGACACTTTACCTGCTAAATACATGTACAAAATGGTAGGTGGATTTAAACAAAAGGTTACGTATGTGCTCTGTATTGCATGCTTGTAGGGTTTTTTGTTTTGTTTGTTTTGGTTTTGTTTGTCTTGTTTTTTGAAGGGAGTGACCATTTCTTGACTACAAGGCTTCAGCTTCTTCAACTTTAAACTTTAATACAAGYATCAAAGAGAGCTGAGTGAACAAAATTATCTTATGGAAACCTCAGTATTTTCAATAGAATAGAAACAAGCTTGATTATATACAACCAACCCTGAAAGGCTGTGGCTGAATGCACAAACAAGACGATGCTTATGCAATGGCCTTGGAATATATACTYAGTGTAATGGTGCATGCAAATATAGTCCCATATGTCACATGAATCCCTGCAAATCCTGTCAATTGCTTTTAAACAGTTATCCCCACTGTTTCCAAGGATATAGTCTRTCATGGAACAAACAATTGTAAAAATCTTAAGGCTCTAGGAACTAAGGTGGAGTAAAATGTTCTCATCAAACAGGTCACYGGAGAAACTAAGGTTGAAGCTTAGCCTTTAAATTTGAGAAACCTGTGACTATGACAGGGGCTCTGCTCTCTCCATCATATATCTCCACTACATGAAGAAAGACGACCAGGTCCCCAGCTGTTTAGGCATTCAGAAAAACAGAAGCCCAATTATTCATCTTCAAAATATAAGCAACACTCACTGATTTTTAAGAGTGCTGCTCATATTTTACAATAGAAGAAAGTGCTAAGATTAAAATAAAAAGAATTTTTAAAGCTTTTTATTTTTATACTAATAGCATAATGATTAAATTGATGCCCACGTGTGRGAGTATAAAGTTCTAAACATTACAACTATTCTACTAACTATTCAAACTATTTTTTTAATACGTATCAGTGTAAAAATTTTGTCTTATTAAGTTGTAAAACCATGCCTCAGGTTTTTATACATCTAGTAAGGAAGCATTTTAGGACGGTGAATCCAGTCTCATGGTTGCAGCTAGAAACAACTGGCAGTTTCATATTTTCTGTGTTTCAGCACCAAAGCCAACTAGCAAGGTTCATTTATGCCAAACTATAGTAGCATTTTSTTTGCCTTCTCATAAAGATATTCTTCACAGTGTTTGCACAAGGATTTCTACCTTTTTCATTAGGAAACTCCTTTGTTTTTTCAGAAGTTGTGTTTTATTTATGGACTATTCCTGACCTGTGTGAAATGTTCAATATGTTTGTATTTCCGTCAATCTGTGATTGATGTAAAGYGTGTATACTCCTATTCACTGAATTTACCCAACAAAATGTGGACAGCTTTTAGYTTTTTGTTTGTTCGTTTGTTTGTTTCCTGCAGTTCTGGACTTAGAGTTAATGTTTTGATTTTGGTGGTTCTCCTACCTCCTTGAATTGGCCAAGATTTTCCTGGATTTCAAATACCAGGCTGGATAACTGAAATATTTTTCTTCCACAGATAATTAAAAAAGTATCTTTTGAATGTCCTGTCACCTCTGATTGATGGCACTAATGACAGAGTGGATGATTGTGGAGAATGCAACAGGTAATCTCTCATGTAATTTCTAAGCCTCTGGTTTTGCTGTTGAGAAAGTCTGACCTTTGATTTTTTGGACTACATGAAAACTTTTGGGAAAAAAAAAAAAGATTTGGAGACGTTSAAGACTTGCTACTGTAGTTATATAGAATGGACACAAAGAGCTTCTTTTCCTCAGTTACATTGGAGTATTTGTATGAATGTCTTTTAAAAGAGAAGCTTGATAAATACAAAACGTGCAATTGATTGTTCTCTAGTGTACAAGACAGATTTCTAAAGAAATATTAATTTAGGTCATGACATGTGAGATCCTTAGAGATGTTCCAGTCAGGTAAATTTACAGGCAGATAAAATTTATTCCGCTATGCTGCTCAAGCTGAGTGGTGTGCTTTACCATCTCTTTCGCCTGTATAGGGGGTTATTGAGGAATAGCTGTTGCATTTTGAAGTCTTTAATTTAACTTCTTAATCAGAMATTACCAGCTTTAAACAAGTCCATGTTAAACACTTTACACTTAGCAGTGTCTGACACTAACTTTTGCAGAAAGATATACCAGAACAAGGCAAGATGCAGCAGGAGCATACTCAGCTGTGCTAATCACAGAGCATTTTGTATTAGGGATATTTTGTATTAGGGATATTTTAAAACCACAGATTGCAGTTAAGTGCCTCACTCCTGATGTAGTCTGTCTCCTCAGGTTTGTGTCTGTTATGTACATTTAACTTTTTATGTTAGCTTTTAATGAAGACAGCCTCAAATTCAAGCTCTTGTCCTTTGGATCCATTGGGCCAGGGTTAGACTCCTACATCTGAGTGAGTCATCACAGGCTCACTATGTTGTCAGTGAAGAGAAATAGGTGTTTGATGGCAGAACTCTTCCCATTCTGAGGTCAAAGCCTAAAATAGTTTAGACGAATCTTAGCCACCGGCGTATTTCTTTTGGTTGACTATATTTAGGTAAGATGAATTCCACCCACGCACAGCTGAACACTCTGCAGCAAAGAGAAAAACTGGTCTGCTGACTCTAAACACCAGCTGGATGAGTATGGAAGACACGCTACTGCAAATATTTCCCCTTTTTGGACAGACTGAGTGAACAAGTGACAAACATTATGAGACTTAATGAACGTTAGAAGAGATTTCTGGCTGCAAGGGGAGGTGGGTACACTGACTCCATAGCAGGAGATAGAAGAGCAACCACACTTCCTGATTTGGTCGCCTGCCCTGCATCTCTTTTTTATCTAAGTGTACTCCTGTTTGATACAAAGATTATATTTYGTAAGTCACTTCCATCAGTTTCCTACTCCTGAGATCAATTAAAATATTCCATATTAAATCAGTGCATATATGATTCCTGGGTATCGCTAACATCRCTTAATATTACATATAGGCCGAGAATAAATACTTGGGATGGCTTCCTACAATGAAAAATCCTCCTGGGAAGTGATTATTTTAAAAAGAAGACTCTTGTTTTTATAATTAGGTTCTCTGTCAGGCCTAGCAGAGTGTGTTTTCTGACTTCTGTGGCAAGGAAAATGTGCTTRCTGATTATTTTTCTCTGTACGGCTTACTGTTACTTGTCAAAAAGAGATGGATGTTTCTAGGTCTCCTCAGAGCAATATTGAAAKACAGTACATAGGGAATTTCTTTCCCTACCTAAACAACTTTGTGGCTACAAAATAGGACATTACTATTCTTTCTACATAAGCTAGAGGCCTTTGCAAAAGTGTGCTGCTGTTTATAAAACATGTCTATCAATCTAATAACTGAGCAGATACCAACTYTCATTCAGTGGTTCAAAAATAATGTGCCGATTATCTAATGCTATATTGCTTTTCAGACTGATTGAAAAACAAAAGCTGACTTCAAGCTGTCCAATTTCTTTCATTATCATTAAAATAATTTTCTAGTCGGTAGGTGGTTTTTTTGTAGTAATTGGTGCTTATCATTTATTGCCATTGTTATGCAATCTGTGACAATACTGGGAATTCCATGACTCTTTACTGTTACATTGGTCTTTATGATTTTAAATAAATGATATTGTCAGAATAAGCAAATTCCTAACTAATCATGTGTTCAGTGTCAATTGGGAGAACTCGTGCTCTTCAGATTTGAAACGGCAAAACTGGAAGTCATTCCATAGGCTACTTTGACTCAAAACTTGTAAAGGGAAGGGGAGAACAGGATGTTCTGAGGCTAAAATTATCTTCTTGAAATAACAATGTGTGAGGTATTGAGGCTGTCCATGTAAGAGAGTCATGCAGTGGACAAAACATGAACTGAATACCTCCTTGCACTCAGCACTGGCTACTGTGGACATTTAGACAGCAATACCAACATTGAGGTGCTCAGATTTGCATATCTGCACTATAAACTCAGTCCCCTCTAAGGATACCAAAAGGTAGTGAAAGCTTTGAAGCCTGTTGGGCCATGGTCCCAAACTCTTTGTTTTTTCTATTGTATGTACTTGACCCCAGTGAAAACATTTGTAAGCTGGAATTTCTGAAGAGAACCATTTCAGGAAGGCAGTGGTTTGAAGATRCCATCCTTGAGGAGGCTGAAGGGCATGTCTTTTTACAATGGGCCTTCACAATGGACTCTCCCATAACTCGGGAATAGCACCTTTGACAAGGTGAGGTAAGGCACAAAGGTTGTATAAATCTCCTTTATTGCACCTGTCATATTCAGTAGAAATGTTGTTGCTGTGCTTTGTCTTGTGTTTCTAAGGATAATATCTTTGTGCCATTCTTCTAGACCTTCTRTTCTTTTCCATTTTGAGGTACAGGCTGGTACCTTCTCAGAAATAACAGCATTCATGTGCTGCAAAGTGGAAACAGCCRTCAGTCAAACATTGAATTATCTGGCCAGTAGTTGACTGGAAATAATGAAGGATGGGGGCAAAAATAAGATCTCCCCAGAGAAAATGGCCAAATAGAGTTCACTGCTGCACTATAAGAAAGATAGGATTCATTAAAGCAGTTCACATTGTTAGGAGTCAAATCTGAATAATGCTAACAGCCTCTACAGCTCCTGTTGGTTTAGGGTGGGCACTTTTTACCTGTTACGGATAGAAATATCTGAGAACTAAACTCTAGAATAAAAAATGTGAGTAAGACTTTAAGAAAATGCTGCTTCCTAGTGAAGGGTAGGAAGTCATGGAGATAAAATACCAGGCTACTTCTAAGAGTGTAAATATGTATATTMGGTTGGTTTCCATATTTTAAATAAATCTATTTTAGAGAGAARCCTAGTACAAAATGAGATTAAGTATGCATACATTCYTGTAGATATACAGCTATATGTGTATTGTTTAACATATACATCTGTGATGTAATAGTCAACCTACAGCTCACAACTGAGTCCCAAGTATGTTTGGGAAAGCCTGTCTGGGCTTAGGGAACGATGTAATATGTTCCCTAAACTTGGGAAACAACTTATTCTAATGAAAGTATCCTAAAATTACTCAAAAGGCCCAGTACCTGTGACAGAAAATGGAACTAAATTAGAATAGACTAGATTAGAAAAAGACAAGATGGGACTAGCCTAGCCTAGACTATAAAAAGATGCTTTCAYATTCTGTAATTCTGGAAGAAATCGAAACTGAACTTCTGTTATTGTCCCAGAACTGAGCAACATCACTCACATTATGTCAAAACCTGTTGGTGAAAGTACCCTTATGGAGAGATGCCCKCATAGGTGAAACCTAAATAACACTTGTATTATTCCATTCTGCTATTGGTATTGCTTCTCAGCTTCAGACCAGATAAACATGTCAGTCTTGAATTGATCTTAACCTCGAGATATTTTTAACTCCTACATCTATAAAATTTCCACTGTGCTCTGACTGGCCGTGCTTTCAGGAAGAGCCTGAGTGACACATCAGGCTAAATGGTTGTTATGAGATATTCCCATAGAGCTCCAGAAATAGCTGGTGAGCRTGTCTGGTAATTGCCAAGTTTAATCTCTGGTCCTTCTACTGAGCTGGTCTGCTTRCTCCTTGTTACACATAAGTGCAAATCTGTATCTCCTCCTCCTTTCCTTCCTCCTCACTGACAAAAATTAAACCTGCAATATGAAACTTCTAAGTCATAAACATGAGAATTGATTGCAAAGTGACAAACATTCAAATCCAGTCAACAGTGTTCAGCTCCTATTCCTATTAGTATAGGATATTATATTTTAATTTAATTCTTTATTAATTTGTAACATCTCAATTACTTGTTTTTAAACAATCTGCTGACAAGCACTTTTTCTTGTTACTTTTCAGGAGAAATAATGCCCATCCCTACTGAGGAAAAGATCTTGGGTAAATCAGGCCTTAAAGTCTCAAGATCAGGGCATAAATACAAACATTAGAAGTGGGGTTTAAAGACAATTGAAACGAAAATATCCAGAGTATCTCACTCAGCTGCTGACAAACCTGTCTATTTGCAAAGCTGTCCAGAAAACCATAAATCTATTTTTGTGTATGCCTAGAACAGCTATTGCTGAACCRTTTAGGCCTTGTGTCCTCCAGAAGGAGCTCCATAATGGTACAAGGGCATGCCAGCGAGAGGTAACCAGGCAATGTTAAGCAAGTCTGGGTGTGTGAAGGGGCCCAACCACTTAGCAGTAATATTGTAATCATATTTCCATTATATTTCTTAATTATATTTCCTAAGAAGCAGGTTTGATTTCTGTGATAGATTTTTTTTTTAAAGATAACACAATGCTTTTGTTACCTAAACTACATTTTTCTAAGTTACTATCATGCGCCTTGTGAAATCTAGTCCTACCCTGTGAATTTTTCACATCTTCTCAGAGACCTGAYGGACTGCTCATCRAGTTTGTTTCCTACTTGTAATCTGATTGCAGTAATTTGGAAACCTGAACAGGGAGAGTGTTGTTCTTTAATAAAAGCCTAGGTCTTAGAGCAAGGTTTTGGTGARAGAAGATCCACTGTCCACAAAGATTTTAAAAAAAAAACAAAACCAAAAMCAAAAATCACAACATTTGTTGAAATTTTGCTTGAATACATTCCCAGGTCTACCAATCCCAATTATACACCATGAGTGTCTCATTTTTTAAGTTAATGGTCAGTTTGAATACCTTTCTAAGGCATCTGACCTCTTCCACTCTCAAACAAGAGCTCATTTAGGCGACTCCATGCTGGATTCATTTGCAGGAACCACTGCCTTTCTCAGGCACTAGGCCTAATTATAGAAGTTTTAGCAAAGGTAGTGACCTATAAGATGGGAAACATTTTGCCTTTATATGAAAAAGAAAGTTTTATTACCATGGTGCCTTTGCTCCTTTTTGTCCAGAGTATTTATAAAGAGGCGTGAAATGACATAATGTTTTTCTTAACAGTGAGGGTGACAGAGCCCTGGAACAGGCTGCCCAGAGAGGTGGTGGAGTCTCCTTCTCTGGAGATCTTCCAAACCCGCCTGGACAYCACCCTGTGCCACATGCTCTAGGAGACCCTGCGTGTGCAGGGGGGTTGGACTAGAGGACCTCTAGAGGTCCCTTCCAACCTTAAGTATTCTGTGATAATCTACTGAGATAAGATTTGCACCTTCTTTTTCCTGAGAGGAACATTTTTTTTTTTAATATAAATTTCAATGATCTAGTTTCCTTGCTCATATACTTCTGTCAACTGCTGAATTTCAATAGAACACGTTCTGAATATCCAACATTTAAAGCCTTTAGTTGTGCTTAATGTCTAGTTAGAGAGAATGTTCTCAGCAGGTACAAAGGGGTGCTGTATATTTCCTCCAGTCATGTTAGTTTTCAGTAATGAAGACAGGTATACTAATCCAKTCTTTCTAGCCACTGTTGTTTGAAAATAGGCCAGGTCCCTTTGGAACAATAGATGCTCCTGGAAAAGTCTRTAATTAGACAACTTTGACTGTTCTKCACAAATACCTCATTAAAGTTCCACTATGATCAAGTCTACTGATGCATAAGACAGACACAAACATCTCAGCTGAAAGCAATATTTTTTTTCATTCATTCTATAAAAACAGTATTTTAGTATTTATATCTTTAAGCAAATAGCTCTTTTACTTCCTGTGTAACCTAAACAAATGCACTCTTCAGCTGATGGAGGATTTTCCTGTAATTTAGTAGGTTTTGATTAAGAACTGATGAAGGCTACAGAGTAGACTCCTAGTGCCACTGATTTCATCTAGCTGGGATGGTAGTGCCTGGTGACTGACTCAGACTGAATGACGACTAGATTTTTGCTTAAAGTTTATGTCATATGCCAGTATTGAGCCTGATACTTCAGAAAGCAAAATGAGGCTCATTAGAATRAAACACAGAGAGGAAAGGATGAGATTAATGTAATTTTGTACATTTTTAAATTTATTTGCAGTTTTCTGTATTATCTATGGGKTTTTTTTGTGAAACAGCTTTCTGCATGTGAAATTAAAATGATCTCTTTTAAATATGGATGRTAGTGTCATTTGCATGCACTAGAATCTTAATCTTAAGCATTAATTCTTGATTTTACACAATGCACAGAAAACCCCTTCATCGAAACCAATAAATGGTTTCCACTGGGCACAAGAATCGGCAGTCCTGGTATCTTGCTGCTCCTGGGTGATTCACTGTTAGATTGAAAAATCAATTTTCCCTGTTTATAGAGTGCTGGTGTCAACTTCTGCCACTACTTTATAACGAAGTTACATGTCTTTCAGTCAGCAAAGAATAGCAACCTCTCTGTCTCTGCACTTCAGCTAAATAACCAGCAATGCTTGAAAGTGTTTGTTTTTCAAGTGAGAAGTCCCTGGAGGGCAATGACAAGTAAAGGGGGATATGATTTGTTTGCATTATTTATTTTCCTTACTGCTATGTAGGCAGAGGCAAACCTTTGTGTGCCTCTTAGGAAAGAACCTGGACCTCATTAAAATGAGAGGAGGAAGAGGGGTGTGAAAGGTGGAGATAGAAGCTGAAAATCTGAAGTTTTTCTAAGACATCCAAAGACAAAACATATGWTTATATTATCAACTACAATGATCCAAAGAAATTTAGAGGGGAGAGACAAGGATGTGCAGCAAAAAAATGAGAAAAAGGAAAACAATTCCACATTTTATTTTTAATACACTTCTCTCTACACTGTGCCTATGCTTTTTCTTCTCAGAGTTTACCAAAGATTCTTGATCTTCAAGGCTTGTTTAGAAACTCTTTGCACCACGTATTGCTGTTAGAGCCCTGAGGAYTGACAGATGCTCTGATCCTTCTTGGTTTGATGCCAACGGTGGCAGCAGGTAGTGAACTACACTGTTGCTGCCAACCCATATGGCATGTCCACACTTTAATTAGTTCTTGACAGTCAGTCCTCCTGAGCCCACCCATTTGTTGCTTTCATTGATGACTGCCTAATCTCATTAATCAATATTCCCTTCTGTAAAGTTTCTGTGAAGTCAGTTAGCAGAACTGTAGTGTGTTAACTTAGAAATGTGCTTTTTGTAGCGTTGAAGAGCAGCCAGAAGTCTTCTAGATACTCTGTGCTCATATTTTTTCTTTATAAGTTGTTTCACGAGTTGTTTCAAGACAAACTTCTATCCCTGGGGGAATTTGWTGCACTGGGGGTCATATTTTTGCTTTCATATAAACCTTTTGGCCTAGCCTGCCCTACTCTTCCCAAGTACTGAGAAAGCTCTCTCTCCTAAATCTCAGTTTCTGTTCTGTGTTTCTGAAGTACCATGCCTGGACTTGCACAGTTTTCTAGACATTGTGTGCAAACACTATTTTTTTATATTATTTTTACATGAGCTACATGGTCATTGTATACAGATGGGAGTTTTCTCAAGCCTGGGACACACAGTTTAAATACAATAATTATCCACAGGGTCTCTATTCCTTTTTCATGAAAATTACACAACGATCACAGAGCAATGGCACAGCGATGGCTCCTCAGAGCCGTTATCTTACACATTTCTTATATCTGTGTCTGTGACAGGACAGCTCACTTTGGTATTACCCTTCTTCTAGGGATACCTACGAATGAAGGTTTGTTTAAATATCTGAAGTGAGATATGAAACAGCAAGGTATGTGTTTGTTCTAGCTAAATCTAGAATAGATGTCAGCCCATCACTACTGTGKTGTTTGGGAACTATATTAGCACCAGGGTGCATCTCAAGCAATATTCCACTAACTTACGTGCATTCCAGAGCAGAGGAGGCTCGTGTCCAGCCGGCTCTGGGTCCTGGGGAGGTAGACCATGTCTATACTGGCCATACTTACATACATATATTTACAACTGGAGGGATATGAAATATTTCATCCTGTGGAGTGTGCCTTGTACATAATAAGGTTTTTGAATCAAGGGATGTTTGCACAGATCAGGGCCACAGACAGGGTCCTCTCTCAGTGCCAGARAGAAAGGTGAGGGGAGAGGGCAGCACATGAACCTAGACTGTCCTTCAGCCGTTCTCACYGGCCATCCTGTACCACTGCTCCACAGGGACAAGCGTGCTGCATGGTGCAAAGAGGCAAGTTTTAAATGGAAAAGAAATATCTACCAAGCTATATAAGTTTTGATGTTTCGCCAAGCAAGTGGGTGTTTGCAATAGACTAAGAAGGATATAAGTGATCTTGCAGGTGGTCCTAGGAAACAGGAGAACCTGGGGGTGGCAGCCAGGGAAGCGGATGTGCAGAACTGTAGAGAACTTACTGTGGTCTTAGTAAACATAAGAAACTTTAGGATGCACTCAGACCTCCTAGAGATAAGTTCCATGTGTTATTGTGGTGTTAGGCAACCACTATAAGAAAGCAATAGCAGAAGACTACTTCCTTATTTAGATTATTTTAAAACAACAGTGAATGTTCTTGAAAGATAATGAGCCCAGAACTAAAGGCTAYCCAGGGGTGGAGAATTTCCAGTCCCTTGTCAATTTGTTCTAACAGTTAATTAGCCCTTCGTGAAAACCTCAAGTGCTTGTTTCTGCCTTGAGCTTTCTGAACTTTATTTTCAGATACCAGCTATTGAATTACACTGTGCTTTTAGCTGGTAGCGTATAGATCATCCTAATATTATTTTTGTTTGTTTGCTCGTTTTTGTTTGCTTGTTTTCCAATGAATTGACCTCATGCACTGGGTGGGTGTAAGCAAATATTTCCTTCCTCTATTTGTTTTGTGAAWTTTTTTTTGTGTATTTTTGTTACCTCTAAAAAGCTGCTTTGTTCTGTCTTAAAAGCAAGACATTGTATTTCTCCAAGGTGGACTGATCCTCAGTATGCAGCAGGGAGAGATGATGTGGTGTGAGCTCTGTGATGATGGTTATTATATCATAAAGTACCATACTCCAAGACAATAGGTGCCAGAAAACCTGGTGCTAGAGGTGCCCCTTAACACACTGTTGTGCTTCTTTCTGCATCTGATATTAAAAACATCGTGGAGATTTGAACAAATCACTTCTTACCTTSTGTTATGGTTCAGGAACACAACATAGGCCATGAAGTGAAAATGAAAGCTCTGAAAATTCTCAGTTGATCTGTATAGCTTTTGTACTCCAGGACTAGAGCTTAGTGAGCTGAGTATATTTGCTTGCTGAAAGCCTTCTGCTGAAAATGATTTGATGTTGAGCTATAATTCCAGATTATTACTGCAAATTCTGCCAAGAGAGGAAGCAGAAATTGACTACATATTTTCACCTGGTCTAGACTAAATAAGAAGGACAAGCGCTGGGAAAAGAAACATCATTTCACACACCAGGTGCTGATTCATGGCAAAAAAAAGCAGAAATAATTGATGTCTGAAAGCAAACTACTCATTAGAGTTGACGTGTATCAGAGAACCTATGAATGAACAACAGGATTGACTTCAGTCAGTTGAGATCTTTTTGKTTTTTTTCCCCTCATTCGTAGCACATAAAAATATCAGCACCGCATAAAATAGAACTGTCCTGAAGCCAACTTCACAGGCCACCCTCTGGGCCAGATAATTTTATACCCAAGTTTTCTTGGGAACTAGACCAAAGCAAAATGCCAGAGCTATTTTTTGCAGTTCCTCTGCTTGTCCTTCCACTGGGACAAGACCACTTACCAAATCTCAGCRGAGGTGAAGGTAAAGAATATAATCTCATTTTACCAAACAGTGTTTTTTTCGTTCATTATTATCTTGTCTGTGTCCCTGACCATTGATCTAAATCTGCTTTGGTTTTCTTCCCTGTCTCCTGTTCAATGTCTGAGTCTTTGAGCAATTTGACCACAAACATCACTAAACAACTGTTGTACCCACAGTGGAGCAAGGCMTGCTACCCAGTCATTTAAAGCAAAGAGAGAAGAAATAAGTACATACGTTTATGGATCCTTTTCCTTGGCTCCTGTCCAGGTGCAGCACGGGCTGCTCCCTACAGCATGAGGAGCCCAGGGCCAACTGCGGTGCTGCTGAGACAGCCACAAACCCCAGCATGAAGCCCCATGGTGGTTGATTAATGCAATTAATTTATTTTACAGTCCCCATTATTAATTATGATGCTGTGCAAGGACCAGAGGCTATAAGAACACTGCATGGATCTTTGCATCCAGAAGGCAAAGGCTTTACTCCACCTATGTGCTCATAGCTGGGCGAGGGTGCTGCTGAGATGTGTTGTAATGAGTCCCTGTGGGCAAACAGATCTACCCAGGTAAGAAAAGTGGCTGCTGCAACAACCAATTGCACATTCTGGCCACTGTGTCCTACATTTTTGCTTCCGTGTGGGGAGGAAAAAAAAAAAAAAAAAAAAAAAAAAAAAGAAAAAACCACAGACAGCTGGTAACAGTAGAGTAGATAAGGAACCTGAGAGCAATGTTGAATGCCTTTGCAGGTGGCATCAGTGAAGGATGCCTCCAGACCTGCACACTTATATTTTCGCCATCTCCTGTGTAGGGAAGGAGTTAAAGCACTTCTCTCATAGGCAGAAAATACAGCCCATAAAGTATGGGAATTAAGTGATTCTATTTAAGCAGAACCATTTCTATAAACATCTGAATTTAAAWGTGGCATGCAACTATTCTTTTTAATGCTCTAGCTGCCTTCCCACTCACACATGCATTTTTCAAATCCATCAAAAAAAGCTCATTGTGCACCTCCTTGACTCAGGCATTCCAGGTACAGATTGATGCTCTGTATTTTAAAAACTGCCATAAATAAATTATGCAGGTGGACAAATAAGCACTCTTTCAGAGCTGTGATTGCTTATTATTGTTTCCAGGGAGTTTATAGAAAGGTAGCAATTCATTCAGCTCCCTCTCGGTCTTTCAGTACTCTCTTCAATAATCACTGCAGTCAGATTTATTTTTCAGCTTTTTTTGATTTAGGTGACTGTGCAGCTTGTAGATAGAATGTGTTGCTTTGGGATTATTGATCCCTTTAAGATTCTGATTTTTAACTCAAAAGGAAGTTGTGGGGTGTTTGTTTTTTGTGGGCAGGATTATCACGTGAGTACCCTCTGTGTCACCTCCTCAGGTGTGTATTGCCAGACATGGCTGTGTTTTCTGAGGTTTTCTGACAGGAAGAGCTCAATGAAACTTTGCATTTCTGTTTAGTGGAGAATTCTGACATTTGGAAACTTGTTTCTCCTCTGAAGCAGAATGATTTGCAATGCTTTTRGAAATCCTGAAAGCGTCTAGGCTGCTTTAGAAAGCATCATTCCACCTTCTAGAAGATCTCTTATGGCACATAAATGGTCATTTTGATGGGAAGATCAAAGTGTCACTAAGTTTTTGGTGGGTGTTTCTAGGTAAAGTCCTGCCTAAATGAGCAAGCATCCCAGTGCCAACCTCAGTGGCTTTTCTGTGTCCTTGGGATGCGAGTGACCATGGGAATGCCTACTGCTTCTCCTTACACAAAAATCTTCCTCACAGAGCTGGAGAAGGGCTGGCTTGTCCCATGGAGACAAAGCCCTTTTTGTTCCCTRCCTCTATCAAGGTGATGCAGCCCCAGGGCAGCTGCATCTCAGCAGTGCCACTAAAGTGGCTTTAGGTTTCTGCAGGTTCAAAGATCTTACGGAGCATGARATGATGCAAAGTTGCCTGTATGCAGAGACTCTTGAAACAGAAAGTCCACTTTAGAAGTGACTGAATAGCTGAATGAACCAAATGTTAGAAACTAGGCTTCTTTATTTTCAAGGGCTGCTAGCTGGATGCTAAATCCCAGATGATTTTTTTGGCCCATTGTGTCTTTTTCTTCTTCAGTGGCATGACTTTGCAGCAAAGCATGTTTGCTTTGCCTTCCAATGATATGAATCCGTCTGAGGCAGAGAATATTTTGGAAATATTTCAAGAAAAGACTAATAGATTATCCCATCTTCCACAGGTGAATGGGAGAAATTGCACAAGAGTTTGGCCCATGTGAGGCAGAGCTGCTGCATCTCCTGGTGACACTTGGGAGAGAGGAGATGCCTGACTGCTGTCCTSCTTCACTAAATCTATCTCTGGCCATGGTGATATTTCCTCTTTCATGGACTTATGGCTGAAAATTATATCTCAAGGCACTTTTGTATTTCAGTTCCAATATCTCTATCCACAATCTGTATCTGATTTTCAGCATTTTTTTTTCATCTGCTGTCAAAAATACATCTTTATCATTTTAGAATAAACTCAAGCAAATCTCACACCAGGACACACTTATCTTGGCATCCTGCTTTAGGCATTTGCTTTCTGTCTTTCTTTAATCCTGAAAATATTGAAGTTTTCTTCCCCCTCTTACTTATGCAACTTTTAGTACTGTCATGTCAGGTTCCTGTCGTGAAAACTGGTAATGAAAGTACTGCTTTTTTTTTTTTTTAATTTTAAATCTTCATTCATTAATCATGGTGACATCTCATATTAACTAGTTAATGTAAAAAGGCTTTGGGCATTTATGAATCTATCATTTCAGAAGAACTAAAATGAAGCAGTAGTATTTCAGGAAGCCAAAGAAAAATTCACCAAGGGCAAACTTACTGTTATGCAACTTTCCCAAAAATATCCATTCTACATGTAGAACAATACACTTTTTTGAAGTAAAATTCAAAGCACCATGGAGAATTTACATATGAAAGCCTGGCTGCTTTCTGGATCTATATTGAATCTTTCTCATTCTGTGGACCTCCTCTGTGTAATCAGAAAAAATCTTTGGACTAAATAGGTTACAACTCTTGCAATAATTTCTCTAGTGTTTTGAAGACAGCATGCATAGTTGCTTGCTAGTGGTCATGTTACAGAGCAGTAATATATCATATGAATGATATATTTGATATGTATGAATAATGTCTTGCCCAGTATTAGTCCCCAAAATTATTAAGTGGGATTGGGTAGTGTAACATGAGTAAATCTGGGATCTAAGTAGTTCTTAACAGAATTCAGGCTTATTAGATGGTGTTTCCAAACTTGTGTGTAGAYTGACACTATCATTAGGGGAAATTCTGTGCAATATATGCAAGGTCCGAAAGAAACAAAAAAAATGCTTAAATAATATGTCACCAGGAAAGCCTATTTTGCCTGAACAGAGTCTGGTTGACAAGCCTGAGATTTTTTTTGAGAGAATAATCAAGTAAATGGAAATACAAAATGTTCAAAAAAGGAAGACAATTAGATAAACCTTCAAAAAATTAGGGCTAGAACAGTGGCTCTAGAGTTGCACATCTCAAGTACATCTATTCTGGCAACATCTCATTCGGAGCAGAGTTTTCCTGTAGAATTACTTCTACTGAATATTTTGCTGCCATTTTTTTGGGGGGAGGACAGAGAGAAATACCTCTTTTGACTGCAGTACATATGAGGGCCGTTTTCAGACATACCTTGCATCTCCTTGTTGTACTGCTGTGCAATAGCAGTGTATTGTGGCACTGGAAAAGGATCTGATGCCACATGTGAGCTCCAGTCCATGCAACCCTTTGCAAAGGCACCTGGCTTCCTAATATTGCCCCTTGCCTTTGCTGAATGCGCCTGTGCAGTCTCGGGTACTTGTCCAGGTGCATGTTAAAGAGTTCAGTACTGCATTACGAGTCTAATTAATTATTTAGTCTGTGTGAGTCTCGAATTCATTGCCTCGTCKTCAGTGAGAACAAGAGGATGGCTACATGAATAAATTACTACAAGATAAGATAAGCAGCGCACTTTCAAAAGTATCATCTGCCCCATGGAGCTTGTCTATTTGCATGCTTGCACTCTTGAAAGATGTGCAGAAATTTGAGATAACATGCTTTCCAAGGTGTGTAAGCTGCCTTGCATTTCCCTTGTGGCAAAAAGAGTTCCTGGGAATGGTTCTTGTGAAGTAGCTGACATGTTTTAAATCTATAGTCTTTTGATATCTTAATATTTTGTGCAATGACTCAGAGAATATGGGAATGAAAAGAGCTGTGCACTGTTCTTTCCCCCGTTAATGACGTCTTACTTAAATTATAGCTGATTCCTCAAATAACTGAATATTCGGTAAGAGTAGGGCAAGTTGGTGCTAGTACTCAGGATGCTCCATATTCATCTTTTTTAACTGTGGATAATAGGCTGTAAATGGCCTCAAAAGGTTATATATGTAATTCATTCCCTGCCCAGAGGCAGGATCAACAATAGTTTTRTCGTTCTTTACTGTTTATCTAACCTTTCAATGGCCTATGGGGTGTAACTTCCACAACAGAGAACTGTAATTCACAGTAGTTCAGTGCTTGTAATTAAAGTTTCTGCARTGTCTGATCTGAATATTCTTTGTCCTGGCTACGCAGATAGGAAGACATAACCTTTTTTTTTTTTTTTTTCCTTTTTAAGGGGCTTGAAAATAGTCTTCTGAGACTTTAAATATTCTGGGAACTCAGACTATTTAGAGTTGCCCTTCATTCTTTGATTCCTTCAGCTCTTCCTCACAAGCAGCCAGGCAACCAGAAGCGATATTGTCTTGCTGTCTGTCAGTCTCATTGCTCCTCTCTGAACTTTTTCCACTTCTGCAGTCTATTTTTTGAACTAATGTTTTTTGCAGAACTGCTACATAATCTTTTGTTCCCCATCCTGTTTACTTGATTACTACTCTTTGTCTTTAGAACCTTACACACTGAATTTCACCCTGTTTTGGGAACATYTCTCCAACTTGTCAAGATCTTTATTAAATTGTTATCCAGTCCTGCAATCTATATCCAGTCATTTCTAGCTTTGTATTAACTGCACTTTTAATAGGCATAACGTGCATCTGTCATCTATCTTATAAATTCAAACGTGGTACAGCCTTAGAGGACCCTGCTTGACAGGTCTTTCATTTTTGTCAGCGAATCCAGTGAATTAGTCTTTGGATATGATTAGCCAAACACTCTTTTAGCATTTTCATTTAGACCACATTTCCTTGTCAGACAGTCCCAAGGCAAAATTAATAGGCTTACCRAAGCCTAAGTATGCAATATATATTTCTTCTTTCCACTCACCCGGATTGTTCTTGATAATTGACTGCTATTTGCTTCCTTTCCTAGAAGTAGTTTTCTAATCAATGCCTTCTCCAGCTGCTCTTCTTTTCTTTCCTTTTAAAGACAGAGGTACAATTCGGGTTGTGTAGAGTCCTTCCGTGCCATATCTATCCTCTCTAGAGTCCCGTAAGCACAATTAGTTGTTCTGAAATTGCTTCATCCAGTTCTATTCTCCAAGGTGCCCTTGGAGAATGAAATGCCTTCAACTTCTGTGTTTCATTTCAAAGTTTAATGAATAAGACTGTATGGAATGTATTTGCTCTTTCTGATTTACRCTGAACAAGACTGGAAACACAACATTTGTTTCCTTTTGGGTGGTATTGTTTTGATTCTTCTGAAAAAAAAAAGCAGTGCTTACTTCCTTTAGTGATAAAAAAGGATCATTCATTTTCAAGATAGTGCCAAGATCAAATTAAAAGTGAAAAATCTATTCCACTCTTCCCATGGCTCTTTCTGTGGCAATGTCCTCTTTTTCTGCCTGTGATTGATTGCTTTTATTCATTATTTATAAACTAGTTTAGCTTATTCCTTATGCACACCAGTGCAAAAAAAAAAAAAAAAAAAACCAATCTGCATTTTGGTACGTTATGTAGAGAGTCCAGTCTGCAGCTTACTTCATTAACCTTACAGTAAAGTTGAGAAAATATGACAAATCACATATAATTCTTTGATTCTCATTGTCAGCTGCAACTAAAATTAAAGATGGACTTTCTCTAAAGTGGTTGTCTACTTTGTAGRTCTGCTCGGTGGCTCTTTTTCCAGAGTGTGCCGCAACGCTCATGGGCAGAAATGATAGGCCATGTATCCAAGAGCTGATTATGGCATATCTRGGTCATTGCAGAGGACAGTTTTTTCAACTGAATTCTCTGAGGGAWATTTGGGGCTTTTTTGTTCTTGTTAGTCCTGAGTGTGAGGTTTCAGGTGGCCATTATRCTCCATCTTCTTATTTCACCTTTCATATGGTTRGTAGTCACAGTAAGTCAAATGACAGTACTGTATTCCCTATTTCATTAAAATTCTTGTTGGTTTCTATTTTTTTTCATCTTTCCTCTCTGATACATTTTGGCATTTGAAATACTCAAGTGATTCCTTCAATATATTTCTGTCCATGAGAACTCCTGATCAGTTAACCTGCAAGTATTACCAGTCATTTCTTCTTTCATGGTATATTGCCTTATTATTTCCTCTGTGTTTCTGTGATGGATGTGCTTACCTTTGATCAAACTCCTAGCTTGAACAATGTCAGAATTTCTCATAAAGTTGTTTACTCAACATAAGCTTTAAAAATTCCGAGCATCCTCTCCTCAGAAATTGATTCACTTATATAGGTACCTAAGGATGTGTACCTCTACCCTTACAGTCCAAGGGCTTTTTTATTTGGCAGAGGTGAACCTGTGGGAGAAGTCATTAAACTGATGCTATAGTGAAAGCCTACTAAAGTATTTAATTTAAATTATGTTGATTGAAAGGTTGATGAAAGCATAAATTAAAATGGGAGAAATCATACAGTTTTTGGTAGGTCTTATTAATCTCATGGAGATACAAATAAGCTAATTCAAATGAGAATTTCTTGTGCAGATATTCTACCATCTCTGTCTCGGCAGCCAGCAACTCCTGGATTTGCTGAGGCCTGCTCTGATTTGTGCTTGACTGTGTCAAAGCACAAGTATTTTTCTGAGAGTAGTCGGTAGTGAAAGAGCCTAAGATCTACTCTTCTTAATGTTATCTGTATGGGTTGCTGCCGTGATGACTTCACTTCCATCTTGCATGGGTGTTCTGTGGAAGACTGAGTTTAATTTGTCGTAATTCTTTTTCACATACAGGCTTTTTAATTGATATTTAAGTCAATCTGATCTGTTAGAGCAGTGCAAAACAATTTCATGACTCATGACCTGGTTTACAACTTTAAGACTTGACTTACTGCCCTACCAATGCAAATACACAGTGATTGAGAGGTGATATTAGAAATTAGCTCAGCTTTGAGAAGGAATGTTGAACAAGATCTCTGGAGGTTCTTCCCAACTTTAATGTTTCTATGATTATATATAGTTCTCTGTACAAACTAAAAATAACTGAATAAAAGAGGTTCTTATACAATGGTGGGGACACCATTCTGCTATGGTTACCATCTATATGATATGTCTAAACTTGTTTAAGGAGAGGTAAGATGCAAGCATGTCTTTACAGTACCAGGTAGTAGGTAGGATTTAGTTAGCAGCTTTTTTCTAGGGAACTTAAGAGGTAGGTTCTTGCTGAACTGCCTGAAATACAAGATAAAGTAATGAAGGTGGTATTATTTCAGCACTGAATATTACCTGATTGTTCTAACAACATTATCCTTATACTAAAACAGCTCTATTGCTGGGCCAGGGGAATCTAAAGCAAATGTGATCCTATATCTCGCATAATTCCTGTTAGGCTCTCAAGGAAGTAAACTAGATTTGTTCTGACTACATGTCTAATAAAGTTTCTTGGGGAATGTATTCCTAGCGAACTGAGCAACTGGCACTTTCTGTGTCACRCTTGACAATGAAATTAGTGCCTTGTATTTTCAGAGTATATCATCAGTCAAGTGTAAGTTACAGGTGAAGTGCTCCAGTTTATTGCCATTCTTGTAATAATATGTATTTATTTATTTATTTATTTATGCAGCTGGAGGCATCTTATTTGTTTTTGCTGATGTTCAGCTCTGTTACATTTGGGSAAACTCTACATGAATTTATATTTACTTTCTGGGTAGAAATAAATTTGTCTGTAATGGCTTGGCAAGTAAATAGCATTTCATTATTTCTGCACTTTGTGTTATTACATCATGTTAAACATCTTATAGAGGTACAAATAAGCATAAATTCAATAGTGGAATAATATGTGCTGAACACAATATTCMTTTTGGAATACTAGAAGTCATGCTTCTTAGAGACTGAAGATCTGTTTCCAGTGAACATAAGTTTTCAGATAAAGGAGCTATGTAAGGAGCTCAGCTTTCGAACATTAATAAAATGGGTTTTTAAAAGTGTGCAACTTCTAAATTTCCCTCACACGCCAAAGGATAAACAAAGGTTTTGAAGTGTTAAACTCTTTTAAAAACCTGGAACATCATTTTGGTTTGTGCTTTTTTGAAAATTATGCCTACAATGTGTATTCTTTATGGCCTGATCAATGTGTATGGCATCACATCTGTGAGCTGTTATTTTCAGTCACAATTGTAAAACTGTTCTGATAGAGAGCTTAACGCCTTCGAAATTAGTATGTGAACAGGCGTTTTTGAATTGTTTCTCCAAGACTGGAAGTAGCAACTTGAAATCTCAAGTTTTAATTCTCATTGTGTCATTTTCTCTAATGAAATCCTCCAAGGATGACATATTTGGAGATAAACAACAATTAATAATTCACAGTGGCCAGAGGGAAGCAACGACCGGTTGCACTTCATTGCACRGATATAACAACTAATAGGTACCATGGACATAAAATAGAAAAAGCTGGCCGCAAGTTGGTTCTTCATAAATTCARTCTGTTTGACTAAAATATGTCTGTAAACATGTCTTAATAATGCAATATAAAGAATAGTGATTTCTCTAACCATTAACTTAAGAATACAATCTAGAATGATCCTGTTCTGCTATGCATGTTGGTAGCTACCTTACTAAAATCGATCCCTTCTCTGACTTTTCAGTCCACAGCTATTTTAACCATCTTGCATGTAATATAAAGAACAAAATGTTGTGAATTCCAGTCTCTTTCATATATTTTTGTTGTGTTTAGATACGCAATACTCTTTTTTTTCCCCCAGATTTTACCATCATGCAAAGTGACCATTAGATCCATTTAGTCACTGCATATACAAATACAGTACTTTTATGCTCAACATCCAAGGACTTTCCCACAGTCATGCTCTGTCCAGTTCCCACTAAACTCAACTAAAATACAACTAAGGAATTTCAAAACTTCTTCCTTTCTTTGTTCTGTGGTTATGATCTTTTACTACCTTCCAGTTTTCTCAAGATCAGCTAAAAAATCCTTTAAAGGGCATGGATATATTCCCCTGATCAATGGACTGTAATTATTAACCTGACTAATTCCTTCCCACCAATCCTTCCAAATTTGTCCAAAATGCTCTGATTAAAAATCATTATTTCTTAGATTACTCAGGTCACACCACTCCTACAATTGTTTCTTCTGCCTTCACATTAAATCCAGGTTTAATGATAATGTTTTCCAGATCATTTCTATGCTCAATAGAAAATCATACCAGAACAAGATGGATGTGCAGTGACGCAGTCATCTCCAGTGATTTAAACTTCTTTTTCTTAAGAGGTACTGATGTAGTTTCTTCRGTGAATTTGGGTGGTGTACTCTAGCACCAAGATGTAGTTTTAGCAATCATGATGCTCCTTGACAAACAACTCCACAGCTTCTGTTGGTATCGCTTCAGAGGATTTCRTTCCTCTCACCTGTACTATTCATTTAGCCTTGATGTTTTCACTGCCACTGAAAATGAACGTCCATACTCCATTTACTGTTTTCCTTCTATCTGACATATATTCTTCTATATAATTTCATGTCATGTCTTTTCTGATATATAGACTCCAGATCTCTCTAATCATTCCTCTTGCAGAACCTGTACTTTGATTTTCATTAATCAATTTATCAATTATATCCTTTTCCCTATTTCTTATGCTTGCCTTGGAATGCATGACTTTCCCATTTCTGACGTGCAATATAGATACAKCCCTGTACAAATTTGAACTGCTCATTTGCTTTACTTCAGCAGACTAATTTTCAAAAAACATGTCTACCTCTGAAAATGTTGAGTGATATCCTTGAAATGTTCATCTATCCGTGTTAGGCTATAAACCGTATGGACCAGATACCAGGAACTAATTTCTGTTTAAGTACATCTATATTAATATTGAATAATAATTAAATATTCAACTAACATTCAAAAAGAACATTTACGATGGAGACAAATRTCATAGAGGATAACTGCAATAGTAATCAAAGAGCTCCACAATGGAAAAATCAGTTCTGTTTCTTGCATCTTCGCAATTTTGAGGCGTTGATGATTTTTTTAACKTAGTGAATGAATTTCTGGAGTTTATCTGGAGTCTAGTGTCTAACACTAGGAATTTAGCACACCTGAACTTTAGGAAAAAAAATGGAAAYTTCTTGCAAGAGTTCAGGGGATCAGCTTAGCTGTGGTTCTTTGGTAGCAATTGAAGGCTGAATTTTGCATGACTTGGTGAAAAGAATTACATTTGCTCTACATACAAAACTTCACAAAGTTATCAGTGTAGATGTTTTTGATRTGTAATATGAGCTGCTCAAGTTAAAAGCCTACAGATAGTTTATTTTTTTTGTTTATGACCCTATACCATTAAATATTTGCATAAATTTGATAACCGATCTTTTCCCCTTTTTTCTTTGTGTTTTTTTTGTTTTTTTTCTTCATAGATGTTTCTTTTTTCCATGTACATTTTTTTTTTCCTGAAAGCATGCATTATTTATTTTTATTTGTCACAAATCATCTTATCTTGCAGTGTGCTGAATTATAGATACACTGGAGAGTTAGTCGAGCTGCCTCCAACTGCTGTGTGATTTTATCTATTCTCATCCTATTTCTGGAAACTAACAGCATATCATTAACGTGGCTTTGGTGAAAGTTAAAATCAGCATCCAGGACATGAATATATTTTTGAAAAATATTGACGGTGAATAGGGTGAGAAGTATCCCTAAAGGATGCTAGGGAGATGGAAAACACTTTTATAGAACAACWATTTTCTTTTCCAAAGGAATGAAGACATATGACATCTCCAGGAGTCATCGGAGGRTGAATGTTAAAATAGATTGAGCTTTAGCAAATTATGCGAAATTGCAAAAGTGAGAGGGTCTGTGACCCCCAAAATAGCTTCTCTGTTGCATTGCAGTAGAAGCTTTTCTCGGGTAGTATCTTTGAGTCTCGATTTCCACCAAAACTGTGGATCAAACCCCAGATAGTGTATGGAGTCTGTAGTTTGTTGTTTGTTTGTTTTCCTTTAGTATTCTGTCAGTTTGTTCAATGTAGACTTAAATATATAGTGAAAAGTAAATACTAATTTTGCAGATAAAGAACCATGATRAGAATCTAACATTTTCAATGCTGAGGGAGTAAATTATACTGTGTCTGAAATCCCATTAACAGAATTAAAACTGAGCTTGTTCTGAGCTTTTCTCAGGCCTTTCAAAACCAGGGAAATGATGGGGTCGCTGCTGAAATTCATTAGGTAAATTCTGTGGGACATGTTGTAAAGGATGCCATGAAGGCGCTCTAGGCTGTGATAGCAGTTGTAGAAACTTATTGACTACATGTAGAAGCCATAAACATCTCTCTAGTGGTGGGACATTCCTAAACTGGAAGAACAAAGAAGTAAGCAGAAGTGGCAAATGTATTTTGACGTCTTGTAAAATTCAAGCTACTMAGTAGTTTTCAAACGTACTATAATGTCATAGCATCTTAATAGAGAATTTGTAGACTGATCTTTTTGTAAATGTACAGAAATTCATACCAATGACAACTGTTGAAATTGTGAGCAATTATTATTAATTATTTTTAGGATGAAGTGCTGGCATGTTTCTGAAAAAGTATAATTTTATTCTTTTCTAACTTCCATCCATCCGCACCATCTTCTCTACGCTGCCTTTTCTTCTATAAACCCTTCCCTGCCATTTGGACTACTGATTTGCCCACCTGCTTCTGCATCTGCTTTTTTGGTCTGTAAATCTAATACTGCTTTGCCTTGGTACGTCAAACCTCTCTGCACTTGTGTTGCCCGGTAGCATCTCCGGGAGTAACATCAGGTCCAGTTTTGCAGCTGGATCCCACCCCAGCGGGCTCTCCATGTCCTTTCCTCTTCTATGTATTAGAGTCTCCAGGGAAGAAACATGGTTTCTTGTTCGGTTGAGAGCACACAAACATAGAACTGAACAGGACCACAAATAGTCACCCAACTATTTTCTTTGTATACTGGCTGTGTAACTCAGAGGGATGCACAGCACATCCAGTCCCTCTGCCTCTACTTGCCAGAGGGTACAAAGTGTTTCCAACATATTTTAACAATCTGCAAATACAGGTTGCTGGCTTGTCTAACCAGTACAGCTCAGCCCAGATATTTGTAAGCCACTAAGTGCCAGGGAGTGATCATTTAATAGCTGTGGTTAATGACGATGCTTTGTAGGGCAATTCAAAATAAATGCAAGCAAGAACCTGTGGGCAGATCAATAGATGAATTGTCAATAGTAAATGACATTGGTGATATTTAAATCTACTGTGCACGCTGGAAAGCAGCAGTCCTGCAAGAGGAACAAGTGTTTTCCCATTAGGTGTCAGGTGCTTTTGCACCAGCTGACAGTGGTAGAAAAGGAATTTGCTCAGCACCACACAGGAAAGGCTCTGGGGAATTTTCCTTTGGTTTTCTGACTCTCATCCACATGAAGCTTTCARCTTGCCTCCTTTCTTCTTTTGCAACAGTCCATACAAAGCAATGAAGATTATATTTTGACTACTGTTAATATAATTTCATTCATTATTAAATCAATATTCTTAGCACTGTTTATAACTCTGGTTATTTTTAAACTCTTCCAGTGTGACTCTTACACGCACATTGATTAAAAGCTGATTATAAACTATCTGAAACTGGATTACTGTAAACTAAGAAGAGAAAAAAAAAGTGAAAAATGAACAATGAAAGAGTAAATAATCAAGCAGTTCTGAATTTCCTTAGATTTAATAAATTAACAACATTCTCCATGACGTGAGTGACAGCATTTCTAAAAACATAAATAACTTGCAACCAAATGATGTAGCTGTAAGTGACATTGTCTATCAAGAGGGGAGTCACCACACCTTCATAATCTGTCACATTTTCTAGTGGTCTGTGCTAGAGCTTGGGAAAATAGGGGAGGACTGGAGAGTGGCCGATGAGGCTGGTGCTAGCCGGGAGAGTACGTGCTGACCTGCTTGTTCAGGACATGAGGGTGCCCATGTGTATGTTTATGGGGGTCGTGCTTTCCAGAGAGCCCAAGGTGATATTCTACCATGTTTAGCATCCACATCTGGGGCAGGTTCTCCGGGGAGCAGCAACTTTGCAGAAGCAAAGCAAGAGTAACAATTCCCACAGCGAACAAAGGGTCAGGAGGCTCAGGAACACGATAGATGGAGCTTCTTAGACAGTCATCAGAATCAGACAGTCGGCAGTATTTAATCAGAATCATCATACAGCTAAGGAAGAAGTAGGAATTAGAACATATGGCTTTGCTATCTCTGGCCATTATTTATTTATTTGTTTTTCTAAGAAAGGCTTTTGTAGTACTGAGTAATTTGTATTCATCGTTGTTCCTACTTCTCAGCTTAGGAGTGATTAGTTCATTTAGAAATTTTCTAGGACAAAAAAGCAAAAAAAAAAGTTAATATGTAAAGGTTTTGTTTTCTGAGAGATAGTTTAGACATACCTTTTTTCTTTTTGGATGATAGAACTCCCTTTATTTTGTAGGGGGGAGATCATTCTAGAATTTCCCCAGTTTCTCATTAAAATACTTTTCCCCCATTCCCATTGTCAGTGKATTTCTGCAAGTCTCCATTTTCAGAATATATATAGAGCCAGTGTGAGTTTGACAGAAAATAAAGCATTGGTTTTTGGAGGAAAAGTAAAAATACCATAATTTTTACTAGCATGCCCCCTGATTATTGTGATGATGGTGAAGTCTATGTAGCTGACTTCCTAATTGATTTTTAATAGCATGATCTGTAAATGTGCAAAAGCCCCRGATCTGCATATTGCTGTTGAAAGCTTGGGGAATTCTGGGGCAGAATAGTCTGAAGCGTATCGATATTTAAAGACAGCTAACGATGCTTCCTGAGTCAAATCCTATGGCCCTGTCATCACCATTCCTGACCCCTGAAGCAGTGGGCAATTTTTACTGGACCAAGGAAAGTGACAGAAAGTCTGTGGTAAAACAAGCAAACAAACAAGCAAACCAGATAGGTTTTGTTAAGAGATGGAGTCCAGGGCAGTGTGAATTAAGGAACTAAGTTGTAAGTTAATCATTCTGAAAATACTGATCAGTGTTGCCTGTTTTTACTGAGATGTAAGAAATATGGAGCTATTTCCTATTCTTTTAATATTTGGATTAATTGTGTTTAAGTGGCCTTTAAGAAAAAAAGGTAAGTGTTATTTAACAAGTGTTTAACTAATCAGACTTACTAGAGTAACAAAATAATGGGCTCTCCCGGGAACTCAGTTCCCAGTGAAGTTCTTGGGGAGAGTTTTTCTGTCTGCTGTTGAACTACTGAGGTTGCATTGAAAACAGCCCCTTAGTAGTATCTTGAAGGAAGGTAATAATTTCTCCCAAGCAGAGAGTAGCATGTTTTGAAAAAACTCTTCCTTGTATGCTGCTTTGTCCACTGTTCTGTGGTGGCATTTAGGCCAATAAGGAAGATACCTACATGGGTATCCTTGAGGTCTCAGGATCTGATGCAAGATGTAGATGCTTTTGAATCCAAAATAGTCCTAGGCTGTGCAGTGAACCCTGATGCCATTTCCTGAAAACCCTGGATGATCGTTTTTTCAGTAGTTTGTTGAAACTTAGGTATTCTCTTGTTTTGATTAAATAAATTATTCCGTGAGAAAATTATGGAACCAATTTATTTTACGATGACAGGAAAAAAATGGCAGGGATTATCAAAAGGATTTAAGAGAGTTAGCTGCTCAAACAACATTAAATGTTGCACTGTCCTAACTCTGAGTTTACATTTCTTAGCCTTTCAATCTTTTTTTTTTTTTAAAGAATTTCCATGATAATGTCAGATTTGCTCATTCTTAGTCATATCTTAAACTATGCAGGATCATCGTGATCACCTACTCTGATTTCCTGCATAAAAGAAAAATAAAAACAAAATGCAGACAACAGGACATTAGCAAGTAATTCTGTATCAAGCTCACAAATAGCAGAGATTTTTTTTTCTGAGGAAAGAGATCTAATCTTGATCCTAATATTAAAAAGTGAATGCATAAACTACACTGAAAAGGGGCTGTATTTACCATGCCTTTTGCAAAGCCTATCTCATTACTTCCGCTATAAAATTTGAAACTTCAGAATGTTCATTCACTCTGTCTATACATTTTAGCCTGTATATAAATTATACATCTCATTGTATCTGACAGCTGAAAAATGTTTTGTCAGAGAAAAACTCTCACTGTTCTCCTCCCAGGGCATTTTTCCTGCTAAATAAGATGAAGAGTATTAATGAGATTTATTTCACTTCTGCTGATTCTTGTTAGACTTCTTTTAACGAGGACAAAAATATTTACATAGACCATTTCATGCAGCCTAGAGGGACTGCTTGTTTTTATAAATATATGTCATTATGCTTCACTCATCTTTGCTTATGAGGAAACAGAGATCAATAAGTAGAAGTGTGCATTGTTTTAAGGGTAAAATCTGATAAAAATGACAGACTTCACAGTACATAGGTTTCAACCAGTCCAAATCCAGAGTTAGGTAGACAGGAACATTACATATTTTTCACAAATCCTCAGGACTATCTCAAATCTCCCAACATCTCCTCTTTTCTGATACGAACTTGCCTAAAGTTAGACAGTGTGAAAGACTGAGGACAGAAAGGTGGCCAAAGTCCTTCCTTTCATCAGAGATTAGCCTGACTCAGGGTTGGACCATCTTCAGCCATCTGCACCCCTTGCTGTGCTTTCTATCCTGCAAATGTACACACAGTGGTTACTTGAAARAACTGAGGAAGATTCAGGATTTTTTCCTCTTTTTTCTTTTTTTTTTTATGATAACTTTTATATCCTTGTCTATAGTTTTATAATGATAGTGTCTCTTACATCACATATAAGATGAACATTTATTGTCCTTAGTAAGTTTGCAAGGCCACCTGTTTTAACCTTAAGATTACCATATATCTTACTGCTATTGACTGCATGCTATCTTTACAGGATATGCAATTTATTTTATAATCTTCTTGTGTTCATTTGGCCTCATTTAATTTTACAGTTTATTAAGGTACACAGGAAAACAGGAATTCAGGAAACGAAAAATATATTTGTGCCTCAAGTACAAACAAATGCTGCTGAAGCTCGTGCTTCAGAGTGATTCAGCCATGTCRAGCTCCTGCCAGGAAAGCTTGCCTACACCCAAACTCAACGTGAGTCTCGCTGTCTGGCTGCTGCTGCTGTAAATAAAGTTACTCATTGGTGAGCGTCCCAGTGAATATTCAGAACAAATGCAGGCCCTCAAAAAGACAAAAAGTCTGAAGAAACAGATGATRAACTGGATAAACTGAATGAATGTAATATGGATAATAGAACTGGAGTTCAGTTTTAACCTAGGACTGTGTCCAGATCATTAATGAACTGTAAAATGCCTGACAGGACCAAAAGAAAAATATTCTCAGAAAATGAAAATCAACGAACACCTTTTCAATAGTTATTTGAGCAATGCAAACTTCTTTTGGATTCATGGGTTTAGTTATATGTCTTGATCATGGATTTTGATGAATAATATTATCTGGGAAAAAAAGAATCAGTCATATTTTGTTGGATGTGAACTATTATTATAACTTCAGTTGAATCACCAGTCCTAGAGACACTTCATGCATGTAAGTAGTTTTAGTGAAGGCAAGAGAGTCACTTGGGCGCCTGGGGTAGTCACTGGTGTATTCAGGAAGAGACTTTGTTCTTGAATTTCATACCAGCCTCTAGAACAATAAATTCCAACCCATGACTATCTAGCAGTAAGTAAATGGTTAGCTATTCAGACTGGTATTTGCTGTACCTAAAGGAGGGATCTAGGCTGTGTGAGTGGATAATGGAGTGAGGGTACATTCCTGCAGAGCATGAATCAGAGCACTTCATTTAACAGCCTAATGATTGGCTCACCTATATGCTCTGAATGCATCATGGAGATGTCTATCTCTTTGATTCTGGTCTCTAAAGAGACCAGAAGGGCTCCACATGTCCAGGGCCATGTGATAAGCCTTGCCTTCGTATCCCTATAACTCTGCTCAGGACTGGGGCTATTTGGTCTGAACTGAGGTGAGTTTCATGTAAAAGACCATTAGATGGGATAATGGAGATGCTGTGTCTCCCAAGAAAAAGTGTTAGCTTCATTTGGAGGGACCACCACAACGAGCACTTTCCAATTCATCCGCCAGCATGACAGTGTGGTTTTGAATGACACCAACTTCATCCCAGCTCAAAGAGTTCTAATAAAGCAACTTATTCAGGTCTATGTCTGCCAGTCAGCCTCCTACTAAGAGACATTACCTCAGCCCACAGCATCCTGCTAGATTTCACTTGGGCAGATGAGGGCAGAAACCCTTAAGGTGGGTGTTTGGAACTGCGATGACTTCTTCAATCTGAGCTTTCTTTGATGGGCTGCAGCCCCACCGGGCAGCCAGGCCAAAGGAATCCAGGGGGATGTTTCCACACAGGGATTTGACCTTTGTGACAATAATTTCCTCTTCAGCTTGCCTGAGATAATCCCTTCATCCTAAACTTAGATTTTGGTTTGTCACATGTAGCTCTTGCTATTAGAGCATCAATCCATTCATCCTCAGCAAGTGGGAGGCACTTTGTTTCTCCCGCTCACTTTTCTGTTAATAGCAAAACTGCATTTACCCATTGCTACCTTCCATTACTCATAACTGTTCATAATAAGCCAGTGGGTGCAGGCATTATCTCTCTTTCTTTCTTTCCTTCTTTCTTTCCTTCTTTCTTTCTTTCCTTCCTTCTTTCTTTCTTTCTTTCTTGCCTTCTTTCTTTCTTTCTTTCTTGCCTTCTTGCCGCCTTGCCCTTCCCTTCCCTTCCCTTCCCTTCCCTTCCCTTCCCTTCCCTTCCCTTCCCTTCCCTTCCCTTCCCTTCCCTTCCCTTCCC
>PTEX01000005.1:5757390-5779250 GCA_003342815.1 Eudromia elegans | reverse complement strand
TCCTTTCCTTTCCTTTCCTTTCCTTTCCTTTCCTTTCCTTTCCTTTCCTTTCCTTTCCTTTCCTTTCCTTTCCTTTCCTTTCCTTTCCTTTCCTTCCTCTCTCTTCTCTCTCCTTCCTTCCCTATTTCCCTCCTTCCCTCTCCCTCTCCTTTTCTTTCCCTCTTAACAGCTTTTAGTAAAAAATCTTTACAGTAGGACTTGATACTGATCACTGTTGGGAAAAGTGCTAATTACTGGGAAAGGCAAAAATATTCCCTTGCTACAAAAGGAAACTGAAGTTTCTTATAAATCTCTGTATTTTGGTAAATGTAATGGTATGAGTTTTTTTTTTTTTTTTGAGTCTGTAAGGAAAAAAAGGAAAAAAAACCCCAACCTTTAAACTACGTCTAAAGCAAAGTAATCTCTCTGGGGAATATACTTTTTGTCCACCAGATTCGGCCTGATTTCTCATGAGGTCTAATGAGGACATGAGAGATTTTATCCAAAACTTACTGAAGTTGAAGGAAATGCTCCCAGCGATGCCTGAGCTCAGCTGGTGCAACATGAATTATTAGTAGGCCAAAGCTATTTGAAATTATGGTTTTTATTTGTTTCTTCCAGTTGACAACACAGGTGAATCAGCCACATTTCTTCCATTCCTGAACTTCTCTGTGGGTTTTTTGYACCTTTTCCTCTTGCATGACTCTTCTTTCGGGACTTCTTGATTTTCCTGACTGTCAGTGATGTCAACCATAGCGGTCGTCCCAGTGAAGTGAAATCTACAGTGTCAGGCCAGAACCACTGCTACCTGGAGCTGGTGGGCTGCCTGTCAATACTTTGTCACTACCTCAGCTGTGATAATTGATATTTTAAGATGTCATTTATATTTATGGCTTCAGCTTGCATCCCTGAGCAAGCAGCTATGGAGGTTAAAGACATCGATGCCCTAGGACAACACATCACAGCCAGCAGCATGGAACAGGGAGGCAGGTTCTGAGCTCTTCCCACCTAAAATCCTCTGTTCAAAGCGTATTTGCACAAGGAGACCTGAATCTGCTAAGTGGGTAGTGAAGTCAAATAGAGGAGGAAGACAGATAGCACAAGGGAAAGTAAATTCTTGTAATACTACAGCAAGTTTATCAGTCATTCACCTCAAATGAGCTTTGGGCTTTTATTCTTCTGTACCACTGTAAATACAACACGGTGCCAGCTGAAAGTCTTCAGTCTAATTCAGGCATCCATAAAAAAGCAAGTATTTGGGCTATAAAAAATAAACTGGAGGTCCTTCCATTCAGAACAGTATTTTGTAAATTGTTTGTGCTAACATGGAGCTGCAACGTTTATTTAAAAATCCTGTTCGTGTGCATTTCAAGGTGACTGCGCTCTTTAGTCCGAAAACTTCTGCATTACTTCGTTCAGCTCTGCAAACACTTATGGAAAGCATACTCTAAAAATAAATTCCTTTTGCACTTCCCTCATTTAAATTGCTTGCAGGAAAATGCTGATATCAGGAGAGAGGCACCCACATCCATATGTTTACATTTATAGCAATTCTCAGTCACTTTTCTAATGTTAACTAGGAGATTATGTTATTTGAAAAAAACTGTAATTACTCACAGAGCAGCACTCTCTCTTCTTATTTACTGCTCTGCTCTTATTAATGTTTATGGAACCTATGAAAATTGACCAAATGACAGGATCTTGCTGCAGCACTCAGGTGGACTGTATAAATAGCAAAAGCTGTGCTTTTCCCAGCGGGATGCCCAGGTCAGCATGACCACCGCTGCCTGTTTATAGCGCAGGGAAACATGGGCATCGTGTGGTGAAAGGTGTGTTTTTCCTGCAGAACCACACGTCATCTGCTTCCAGCAGACCTCCTGCTCTCAGGAGCGGATGCCTTGGCAGTGTGAGAGCYGCCGAGCGGGCATCCTGCCCTGAGCACTCCTCTGGGAACACTTTTTCCCAGTCATTCCTGCTAAGGATGSGTCTGCGCTRCATGATTCCCCTGTGCCCGCACAGYGGAGGCTGGTGAGTTGCAGGGGCATCATCTTGGTGGCTCCTTGGTGGCTGTTGCTGAGGATGAGACTATGAGGTCCCAACACGTTTTGAAATGGAGAACATAGCTAGTTGTACATTGGGACCTTCCCAAACCTCTCAGCTGTTTGGGAAGCACATTCTTGTCAAACTACTGGCTTTCTAGCAAAGTCAAGGTCACCTCTATTCTTCTTTCTTCTCTGGAAGAAATACAGAGACTACTGTGAAACGAAGACGCCTCCTGCATAGAAATCTCTGTCGCTAAATCCTTGTTCTCCTGGGGCTGATTGATTGCTAACGTACATGTTATAAATGTTGAAATCAGCCAAGAGCCCYGGGTAGGTCTGAGTAAGGCATTGTGTATGGTGTATGCATATGTATATAAAATGCACTCCCCTGCAGCAGGTCTGAATGGGACATTCACAGTCTCCATGAAGGCTCAAGGGTGATTCTGTGCTTGAAGAGCTGTTTCTATACTGGGTGCCTGAGGTGTGTCTTTCGGGTCTACCTGCTGTGCGTACGAATAGTATGAAGCAACCTGTGCACCAAGAGGTATTGAAAGGTTGCCTGGTAAAATTAAAATGTTTATTGAAAATCAAGATGTTTTCAAGTTTGAAATATGATTATACACTTGAAGGAGAAAAAAAAAAAACCCAAAAAAAGTTGTTCTTATTGCTCCTAGTTGTGCGCAGTGTTTAAAATACATCTTGTATTGACTAGATGGCAGCTATTGTGTCTCAGTGAGCGAGGGCTTTTTACAGAGCAGCTGAGTAGCTGGTTCTTGCTGTACAACCCATGAGTACATCAGAAATACAAGGTAGTCACCTAATTACAGAGCAGGTACAGTGTTATTAGTGAGGCTTAGTTCAAAATGGAGCCATAATTATGCATGAAGATCAYTCTGAGAAACACTTAATTGCATCACTTATTGCTAACAACTTATAGCTACCAGYGTGCTGCTGAGTGACAGAGGCAGTTCTTCCCCACATATTTCTGTTTCATATAATATGCTAGATCTGTGCCAGGACTGAAATTGAGGAGAAGGGTGTACTTGTATCAAAGCCTCAGATAGTGCTTTAAGAGGAGACATTTTGTCTCAAGCGGAATGGAAATACCTGTTTTGCTCAGAAATGTCCTTTCTTGAAAACAAAATGTGTCCCAGTAACTGCCGATACTCTCTTTTTTTTCATTTATTTGACAAATGTTTAGCATATAAAGCAGGTTATTTAACAGCGCAGCTCTAAAGCAGACTGTGGGCCTTTAATAAGGCTTTGAACATCTCCATTGAACATTCATACACTCATATGTTCACATTCACGTGTTCTTCTGGATTATTGTGGTTTCTTACCATAAGTGATATTTTAAGAAAGAAAAAGATTAACTTTTTAATGTAATATTTATACAAAATTATCATATGCAAAACAGATCCATGATTAATTTTGTTACATTTTGAAAAAAAAAATCCTTAATTTTTTCGGTTCGTGTTTTAGCATGTTTCAACTCTATATAGCATACCAAGGTAGTTATATAAACCCTCAAGGCACAGGATAAACATATTTACAAAAGAACTTGGGACTGATTTCCAAGTTACAAAAATTCATATTTTAAAAATAAAATGAAAAGAAATGGATCATGAGTACTCTTTCATTCTCTAATGAACTTGATATGAAAACGAGGAATTTTTGTATTTGAAACAGAAAATGCAGGATATGTATTTTTGTTTTCTCTTTCTCCTTTTTGTTGCAGCTCATCTCAGTATTTGCAAATGCATAATAACGGAGACAGCCCTATGTGATAAGGCGAGCTTCAGTTTCCACATTCAAAGGTAGAAGATAGGGGCCAGGCTGTATATCTGATTCAATTAGAAACATGAACTCCTTTCATGAATTTAAACTAAAGCAACATTCCCTATCTATTTTTTTCCTGATGCTTTTTTTTTTTTTCCATTATGTGTTTGCAGCATAATCTAGAGCCATTTCTAAACACGTTTTGCTGCACCATGGAGGAAAATAATAAGGACACTGCTTTTGCTTCGTAGCCTTCGRAACAGGGGAATTAGACAGTTTTCTTTCCAGAATTAACAGTTTCGGTTACTTTTTCTATAGAGTTGATATCCGGGCCTGAACCTGAACTTTGTAGTCAGGGGCCACAGCAGCAGAACTGTTCTGTTTAGCCCCGTTCATCTCTAAATTCCCACAAATTAAGGGCAGTGAGTCATGCGCCACAGTCCCCTCTCGGATGCTAACTCCAGTGGGCAGGTGTCAGGCTGTGACAAATACCCACGAAGCAGCATCTGCTCCCCAGGCAGCTGCCTGCAGGCTTGGCCTTTGCCCCTGGGACTGCCGGGGGGGTCCTGTCTGCCRGATTTGTGCTTGCTTGGCTGTTCCCTCTGCTTTCCAGCCACAAGAAATGAACATAGCGTCTGCCTTGTGGGAAGGGGAAGCCTCAGGAATTCTTTAGGATTTATATTTTTTTATATATTGTTATATATTTTATGATCAAAGCCCACAACCCCATTCRTCAGTCTATTCTGGAAGGTAAGTGGCGTCTTGAAATGATTGCCTGGGGAATGAAAATAAATAATGAGAACCCCACTGGCTCTGCAGATGCCGTCTCAGAAAGTCTGAGCAGTGGGGAGAAGCTCCCGATACAGCTGACAAAATAAATGATCCAGCAGCCAGAGTTCTATATTTAGCTATCTGGGAAAAGACTGTGGGTCCTGAGGCCCCACAAACTRAAGTCCTGAATCTATTGGGATGGGAGGTATGGGGACAGCTTGGTGTTTGCTCCTGGGCTGGAGCCAGAGGCTTGGGAAAAGAATGATATTTGAATGTGAAATTGCAGCAAATTAGCCCAGCTAAGGTAGGGAGTAGCAAAGTAGTAAAGTGAAAGCATGATGAATTTCTTAAAAAAAAAAAAAAGGTTCCTTGTGAACTATAGAATTTATTTTCATATTGCGGAAAAGTGTGTTTACAACTAGGAGGAGGTTTCTGTGTTTCTGAGAAAATGTGCCTGAGGAAGTGTGATGCCAGGAGTGAAAAAAAAATCCAATGTGAAGATCTATGCAAGARGCAGAGGAGCAGAGCAGCCCCCGTCCACGCTGCTGCACCGGGGTGAACCTTTCCAAGCTCCTCAGAGCCCTCAGGTATCAGTGACCCAAGGAAGAAAAGGATCAGGCAGCTGATTGAAGCCAGCAGAGGGAAAAGTGCATTGTAATGAGGGCAAGAAATGGGTTATGGAATTTCAAACCGAGATACAGATCTGTGTGACCTTAAGGAACTCCTCAGCATGGTGCTGTGACCACATGTTTTGAGTATTTTCACAACTGGGGGAGCACTGCTTCCCAAACTGGGAAGCACTCCATCACTGTACTCCATTTTAATRACCTTTTTCATGGCTTTTTAAGTTCCTTTTCCACTCCTTGATGCTGGCCTTTGCCTCCTGAGTGTCCCAATGAAATGGTTTCTTCGCACACACACAGGGCTGAGCTCTGGGGCTCCTGGAGCTCCTCTCGTGGGACTGAGCCATGGGGCCGGCTTGAAAGGGGCTGGTAAACCCCTGCCTTGCTGCCCTGCTTGCTTGCTCCTCCCAGTGGGTTTTTCTCCATGGCCACCAATTGAAACAATAATATAAGGAAAATATCAAGGTTTTATAGCATGTTCAAAATAACATCTTTTCCCTACTTCAGATATTTTACCTGCTTTTTTTTTTAAGTGKTTTTTTTTTTTTTTCTCTTAATACATTGCCTGGTTTCCTGAGGAAATGCCATAACACTGCTCATCTCTCCAATCCCATCTAATAACTTGTGCAACTGTTGGCCAAGTTTTGACCAAAAATGAAAGACTCAGGCAATAATTAAGTTCTTACTCCTTTTATTAAAGCTGACAACAAACAGGCTAGGAAAAGATAAGCTAAATTAATGTCACTGATGGAGGAAAGATGGACAAAAGGTGGCTTTGCAGTAGATAGGATGCCAGTTGTCACGCTCGTACCTCCCTGGCTGTCTGCAGCTTCAGCTCCTTGGGGCAGAGATTRTTGCCTTAGACGAAGAAGACCATGCAAGCTAGTTGATACAGCTACCTTGTGGGATGGGTTCATAGACAACCAGCTTAGGACCGTTTGTGCACACTTATGTTGACAAGCTCTGATATAGCCAAGAAAAATCCAACAGTTTTTAGTATAAGTATCTGAGAAACAAACAACAAACAATCCTCCCCCCTATAAAAACAAAACAAACAAACAAACAAAAATAAACTATTAAAATCTACTGTAAGAAAAATAAAATTGGTAGTGATACTGAGTAAGAAAAAAAATAGGGAAGCAGAAACATTTCAGCTGCAGAAATTTGTTTTCTCTCTTCATAAGGCCATTCTCGAACAATTGATTTTGAAAGACTTGTATTACTATCCTAAAGTATGCGTGACTCTTGCTAATGTCTTTTAACTGCTCTAAAACCTTCAGTCAGTGAATGGCTAACAGAATCCCTTGATGCCAAAGGCTGCTTTTAGAGACCAGTCAGTCAGACATGAAAGTGTATGCCCATTGTTACAGGGGAAAAAAATGGAAATTAAGAAATAGAAGTGCTAAGGATCTGAATATTAAAAGTGTTTTCATGGAGTTTGTGAAATGTATGGAGTCTTCTGTCCTTCGGGGAGAATAACCAGTGAAAAATGTCCAGGGAGTATGACAGAAGAGTCTGGATCGGTGAGGATGGCACCTACTGATGCTGTAACCCTGAGACAACACAATCAGAAGATTATCTCTGACTTTACTAATGAATTTAAAACATTCACTATGGAAAACCAACAGTATATCACAAAAGGAGGGGAAGCAAGAGTAAGAATGTGTCCTAGATTCTTGCAACAGTAAGTAATGTGTTAGGGAACCAGAAGAATGATCTCAGCAAATGGGTCACTTTTCTTACTGCAGAGCAAAGCAAAACTCCCAACAACCTSCTGTCCCAGTTTGTCTGAACTGAGAGGAAATTCCTGATTCCAAAATGAACTGCTAGTATGAAAAGARTAATGGACAGATGGCAGACAAGTTGCCCACTGTGGACTATTATAAGAGTGGCCAGAATCAGTATAATATCTGTCAGCACACAGTGTTTCAAACAAGACAAAGTTTTGTCTGGGTTATGGCAAGTCATTTATATATATATATATTTATTTATTTATTTTTTTTTCTCTCAAATGGAGASTGGACGCTAAAACTATTTCCCCAAGAATCTAAGTTCTGTGTCTTCTTTACATTGTTGAAGCACACAACTAAAGCAGTAAGGCRGTATTTCCTCAAAGGCACCTTCATCTAAAATGTTGACACAAATGAGYAGGCTTCAGGAGTGCCATGTGCATTGCTGAAATATCTCAAGTCTGATGACTTTTCATGAAATTCATCTTGTCTTATATTAACTATGTATTTTCTTGTATTTCTCTATATATGAGATATTAAAATTTATGATTTGAAAGTTTCTTTTTCTTTTTTTTTCCTCCAGTTGGAGAAATATAGAGTAAGGAAAGTAATAAAAATGGAGACATGAGTTCACTGACAGAACATATAATGCTGACCTACAACAGTTACTGAACATTAAAATGAAAATATTCCATGGAAAATGCAATGAAAATTTACTGCGCTAAACCTGGAGATTAAATTCAGCAGCAATTTGCATGTAAAATAGGTATGAGTTCTTATTTAAATGGCTAGCACAATGCCTATAATTAARGGGTCATGAATACAGCTGACCAAGGAACAAATATCTCTCCAGTAGAAATTGAGGTTTCAACCTTTGTCTCTATTCTGGCTGAGTATGAAAATAAGTAACTGTTATTTGTTTCTTTGTAAGAAAAAGTGAAAGAAAAGAACTTTATTTATGGTGGTGATTAGGACAGGTAAGTAAGATACGTGGTAAATCCTTGACCTAAATCAGGCGGAACAGGGGTTAAACCTCCTCCTTCTCCATTCAGTTTGAGAGTTCAATCCCAGAAGGGCAGGAAGAGAATGAGCTTTCTACCCACAAGAACTAAAAATAGTGTCTTGATGACCTGCTCAATAGAAAACCTTATCAAAACAGATACAATTCAGAAAGAAAAAAAAATGCTGTAGTAAATKGATGCTTTCTGGTGGTTATATAATCCCTACTGGATCTAATCACTGTGAGTGTCTCCRTAACATTTTGTTTCCTTTCAAAAATAGAGTAGTGTATACAAAAATAGAGAAAGGTATTATTTCTCATTCATGTTAGATCTCTTTCTGAGGCTTTCGAAACTGAAGAGATCTTACCTGATTACTTACACATTTATTTTAAAGCCCACCCTCTTCATCCTGCCAGAGTGGTCTAAAGGGAAATTGGTATAAGKGAGAATTAGGTCCATTACTTTAATTGCATGCTGAATATGAATCACAGATKTTAGTCAGTTATGGCAATTTTAAGAAACAAAGTATCTTAAAAGTTGTTGTTGCTGATATCTTTCTCTTCTCTATCTCTTCCTCCAAGAATATTTTCCCCAGAAGGACTGCAGGAGTTGTGGCAATCTTCTGAGAGGTGTTACACACAAGAGAAAAAAAGTATATTTGATTAATATTCTTTTTTTCCCCACAGCATTGACCATTGATCATAATATTGATTATTAGGGTCTTATCTGCACAGCAAATGGAAGAATTTTCTACTGGGAATTATTTTTTTTTTCTTCCAAAGACAATGTGAGTTGAAATATTTCTGGGATCTGCTTGAGAACCCATTTTCTTCGTAAAGCATTGCTGGGAAGGCAATGAATAGGAAAAGGTTAGAAACACTAAACCTTGCTTAGGAGATACATTTACTTTTTTGGATGCAAGGACAGTATTTTCCAAGCCACAACAGAATGTTGGTTGAAATTGGGTCCCTAAATGCCCTTGTAAATCTAAGTGAAAAAGTTAATGGGTTCCGTGCTTCAATATGCAAGTCTTTGAAAATTTACCTTACTACCCATTTTAGTATAAATGTGTGAAGGGAAAAAATGAGAATGTTACATATTTAGAGTTTGGTAAAACATTTGGCACTGTGTTTCATGAAATTTACAGCTAAATTGATGCAGATTGGCTTGGATAGCAGCATACTCATGTGGGCTGAAAACTGCCTGACAGATTGTAAACATGTGGCAGCAATAAAAATGTTGTTCCTTCTACAACATTAAAGGTATGTGACTAGTGCCATATACTATAGGGATTGCAACTAATCCAGTCTCATAATATCATATTAACAGTGGAAAGATCATAGTGAGTGAAAAGCGAGGTCTAAATCTGCCTCTTTAAATATCTTTATTTTTGCAGAGATTTTAAGGATTTTGAGCTTGAATCTTGAATGTAGAAGTAAAGAAAAAAGGTTTTTTTGTGTGTGTATATGAACATAAACCAATAATAACATGTAGCTCTTCAGTGGGACATGAAAGACTGAAAAGGTGTAAGGGTTTATTGATAATTACTGGGAAGTGCATTAGACAAGAATTTGCTGTAGTATACAGAATCAAAACAAATTAGTCTCATTTCAGATTGTGTGCACGGAGTCATGATGTTACAGAATCACGAATGGTTAAGGTTGGAAGGGACCTCTAGAAATTATCTAGTCCAACCTCMCTGCTCCAGCAGGGACACCTAGAGCACGGGACACAGGGTGGCATCCAGGCGAGTTTGGAAGATCTCCAGAGAAGGAGACTCCACCGCCTCTCTGGGCAGCCTGTGCCAGGGCTCTGCCATCCTTACAGGAAAAAAGTTCTTCCTCACATGGAGACAGAACTTCCTGTGTTTCAGCTTGYACCCATTTCCCCTTGCCCTATCACTGGCACCACCAAGAAGAGTTTGACCCCCTCCTCCCTACATTCACCCATCAAGTACTTATATATATMTATTGATCAGATCCCTTCTCAATCTTCTCTTCTCTAGGCTAAACAGGCCCAGCTTGCTTAGTCTTTCCTCATATGATAGGTGCTCCAGTCCCTTAATTATCTTTGTAGCCCTACGCTGGACCCTCTCTAGAAGCTCCACGTCCCTCCTGTACTGGGGAGCCCAGAACTGCACCCAGTACTCCATGTGTGGTCTCACCAGGGCTGAGTAGAGGGGCAGAATCCCCTCCCTTGACCTGCTGGCAACACTCCTGCTGATGCAGGCCRGGATCCCATTGGCCTTCTTAGCACCAGGGCACATTGCTGGCTCATGGTTAACTTGTTGTCAACAAGGAATCCCAAATCCCTCTCCATGAAGCTGCTTTCCAGCAAGTACAGCAGATCTATACTGGTGCCTGGAGTTATTCCTGCCCAGGTGCAGGACCCTGCACTTGTCCTTGTTGAACCTCATGAGGTTCCTCTCTGCCCAACTCTCCATCCTGTYRAGGTCCCTCTGAATGGCAGCACAGCCCTCTGGAGTGTCAGCCACTCCATCCAGTTTGGTATCGTCTACAAACTTGCTCAGGGTGCCCTCAATCTCCTCGTCAAAGTCATTGATGAACAAGTTGAACAGCACTGGGCCCAGCACTGTTCCCTGGGGGACACCACTGGCCACAGGCCTCCAACTGGACTTGGCCTCATTTGTCATGACCCTCTGGGCTCTACCATCCAACCAGTCCTCAATCCACCTCACTGTCCTCACTGTCCTCACTTCCAGAACATTCCTATGAGGATGTTTTGGGAGACTGTATCGAAAGCCTTGCTGAAGTCAAGATAGAAAACCTCCACGGCTTTCCCATTATCCAGCCAGTCAGTCAGTCAATTGTAGTAGGCTATTGGCTTCATCAAACATGACTTCCCCTTAGTGAATCCATGCTGACTAGTCCTGATCACCTTCTCCTCCTTGATGTGCCTAGAGGCACCTCTACGAAGAGAGTGCCTCTACGACAACTGCTCCATCACTTTTCCAGGGACGGAGGTGAGGCTGACAGGCCTGTAGTTTCCTGGCTCATCCCTTTTTTTGAAGACTGGAGTGATGTTAGCGCTCTTCCAGTCCTCCGGCACCTATCCCGCTCTCCATGACCCCTCAAAGATGATGGAGAACAGCTCACCAGTAATCCCACCAGTTCCCTCAGCGCTCTCGGGTAGCAGTCTAGCATTTTCCCTAGTCTTCCCCTTACTGTTGATGTATTTATAGAAGCCCTTCCTGATATCMCTGACATCTCTTGCTAATTCTAATTCCAAGCGGGCTTTGGCCTTCATCCCTGCATTCCCTGACAATGTTCCTATATTCTTACCACGTGGCCTGGCCCTTCTTCCACCTTACATATGCGCTCTTTTTCTCATTAAATTTACCCAGCAGCTCCATCCATGCAGGCCTCCTGCCCCTCTTGCTCGACTTCGTTCTTGTACAAATGTTATGGACTGGTTATGTTGTGATATTAACTGTTAACCATACTGACCAGAATTTTCTCACTACTTCATTTTCTTTTCCTTACCTATTCTTAAAACCACTTTGTCTCTCCTTTAGACCTTGAAAAAAAAATCAAATGTCTCTTTTACTGTGYAGCTGAACAGCAGTTTGTACAGTGAAGCTCTGAACCACCTCTTRTAAAACTGGGGTGAATAATACAGATACCTTTTCTTATAGCTCTGAAATGCCTGTACCCTAAAGACAGCATTCTTCATGTTACCCAAAACACATCCAAGGGTATTTAGAGAAGTGAACAAACAAAAAAGTGAATATCATCAAACTGCAAAGAAAGATTGAAACACCAAGACATGAATGACTTGATAGAAGGTGAAAGGGACAAATTGTTTCCCTTCTTGCAAATATCTGGAAACATTTTATTCCATTACAGGCTTAATCCACTGAAATATCCCTGAGTAAAAACAGATAGTTTGGGTAAATTCTCTCACACTACTGAGATTTTCTTAGCACTCAAGATGTGTGAGGTACTTTGCAAAAACAGACACAATCTCTGGCCTGTGGAGCTTATAAATTGAGAATATAATTCCATAATTGCTTCACTGTACCTTTACCCTGACACAACCTTTTGATATGTCTGTGGTTTCATAGAAACGTCCCCCGTGGTAGATCTTCCATTGCTGTAAATTGAGCTTACTTAGTCTTCAAGAAAGAGGAGTTAGGTACTGAAGAACAATATTATAGAAATGGAGAGTTACCATGCATAATTGACAATATGATCATAAATGATATCATGTATTTGTATCCTCCTTATTCTTACTTCATCATATGCATAAACATGCTGTTACACCCCTATCTGTTGAAAGGTGTAAATTCCAGGACAGAAGGAAATGAGATTTTTCCCTCTTAATTCCTAAGGTTCACACAACTGAAGGTGGTGTTATTTGCTAAGAAAGTAGAAGTGTTTTTGTTGTTGTTGTTGAARATGTAATATATTGAAACAAGTAAGGGTCATAGCTTAATTTTTGATTTGCTGGGCCTACCTAGCTCATCAGTTCTGTGACTTTAGAGGACATTTGGCTAAATACCAACTAAATTCAGGGCTATATTTTACCTGCTGAGCTGTTGAGGTTAGTGAGGGAAGAAAGAACCTCTAGGAAGAACACTATCAGAAAAGTGTGCTTATGAAAGACAGGGKCATTTTTCATTAGCAAAAAAAGGCTATGAGTTGGCATGTGCTTAATGGAAGCATTTACTAATAGGCATTGGCATTGAAGGATCTTCTACTCCTTATTTAAAAGAAGGGGGAAAACATGGCTTTGGTCTGTCAAAAAATATTAAGTCTTTCTGGTGAATAGTTTAACCCATTCCATTTCTACTAATATAAMGGAAGTGGCCATGTAATTAATGAGAAATGGTTTATTATAGTCTCATTTGTCATCTCTTTGCAGTCCCACACTCCACTCTCCACTTACTGGAGAACAGCACTTAGGTCTCAGTATTTTCACACCTAACAGACCTCAGAGAAGTTCAGCTTGACAAAATGGCTGTAAAACAATTTGCAAACTGAACTTTAATCAGAACAAAGCTAAAAAGAATGCTTATGTTGGTCCATTGATTAGTGTCACATACATTTATATAACTACTGTTAATCATTTTTTTCCAAAATGTGGGCAATAAACACATACTTTGKCCAAAGAGCCAATTTACTTTTAGCCTGGGCTGGCAAAGCAGAGAGGTTTTCTGGTTGGTCATCATCCACTAATGCTTAGCCAGCTAAAAAGAACGCTGAATATGACACCCCTTGTTTTCTAGCACTAATGCTGCAAATTGAGAATAATTAAAGGCAGTTAATGATGAGCAAATTAGATGCTGGGATGGTGCAGTTTGTTCTCAATGTGACCAAATATATACCTGCCCTGGGGAACAAGGAGAGAGAAAGCTAACTATTCTGAAATATTTTCTCTGTTACTAAAATCTGTTCCAAGGACAGAGCTAACAAAAATTATGAGCTAAACTAAAATAAATAAATAAATAAACAAACAAAAAACCAAAACCCCGCAGCTCTTAAACTAGATCAACCAGATATTTTTTTCACAAGTTATTGAATATTGTTCTTCTAATTCCAAAATTTTAATTAGAAGAACAATTTTTATTTTATTTTAGTGTTATGTTTGTTTTGTTATTTACACTGGAAAAAAGCACTACCTTTTACCTGGAAATGATGGATTGTCCTTGTTTGTAGACCAGTTTGGAGAAGTAGGGTACGTGCTTAGTCACTCCAATTTAATCTTGCTGAGTGCCTTTGGGAAGGAGGAAACTGAGGCTTCAGCAGAGCTGCCGGCCTAAGCACTGCTGGACCGAGCACAGCCAGCTGAGATTGAAACGGGAAAGGGAATTGTTATGAGCTGATCACCTGTTTTGAAGAGGAGAAAACACTGCTCCTCAGACCTGCACGTTATTTTGTTGTAAACTAGAATCTTGGGGCATTTCATCTGGTTAAAACATGCAAAATTGTATCCATACAAAATTCCAGAAGGAAAAGCAATAAAGCTTACAGTTCAGCAGGCCTTGCCATGCTTCCAGCAGCCATGGAAGTTCTTTATAAAATGCTAATCTTATGCAATTGCATGCGTTATTTTTATGAGATTACAACTCTTGCTTCTGTTACATAATTGCTCCTTATAACCTACTGGAGTCATATTATGTGTCACTTATACTCAAAAATATAATTTGGAGATTCTGAACATATAAATGGCCAGGTCTCAAACTGGCTTCATAAAAGTATATTTTTTATTCAACAACGAAATAAAGTTGTCTATTTTTATTTGTGAGGTGACTACTGTAAAATCAATTTACATAAAACACAATTCTGAATTGAGAAATACCATCAAACAAGCACATTTCTTAGAGACTATCACTGGGAATTGGCTTTGGTTTGCGATATTTAATATTTTGGTCAGGAACTTGAAACACAATATAAGATCGCTGACAAAAGCTTCAGCTCAAAAGGAAGATAGAGATAAGCAAAAAACAAGAGGAGAAGTGTATAAACCAGAATGATCTAGATCACTCAAATGAAAAGCAGTAAACAATATATGCTTTAAAACAGCTGGGATAAAATCGTATCTGTAGGGCAAATTCCTTCATCTTGTGTTTACAAGAAGAAATTGGGGAAGAAAGTACTGTAAAAGGATTTGGGGGGTCACAGCTTGAAATCAGCTGCACGTGATGTCACAGTGTGATGTCGTTTCTTTCGTATAGGACTTCAGGATCTAGCAGTGATTCTTCAGGATTAATGTGGTGGGAATTAGAGGCAGTGAGCACCTCTGGGAGGTTGTGCAGGTTTCCACAGCTGAAGATGCATGCTGAGCTGGAGAGGGCTCAAACTAAGAAGTGTGGGCTTAATCTGTCAGATTTAATCTGTTAGTCTGCAGGAGCAGATTTTAGGTAATCAATTCTTCAATCTGGCAAAGAAAGGTAGAAGATGAAGCTTAAGATGTACCTATTCAGTTCAGGAATAAGACATGTTGTTTAACTAGGAGAGCAACAAGCAGGCACAAATTTGATAGAATTTCTGTAATAGATTCCCTACATAAAACTTTTTTGTCCATCAAAATTGATTTTTTTTCTTGTTATTTATGCCAAACAAAATAACACCATAGCCATTCTCTAAGAGAATGTAAATGATCACAGCAGTTCCCTTTATTTGGTTTTATGATCTATAAATCCACTTAATATACCTTGATTATTGATTTTTAACATTAGCTAATTAAAAAAGTACAAAACAATTTTCAGAGCAAGGCTGTCTTTTTTGCTATTAAGAGTAAAAGTGCTTTAAAGTTGAAAAGCACCTTGTTTTCAAATGCAATTATGCATGACAATCAGAAAGGTATAGTGCATCATCTCAAGGAACAGGGAAGATTTTGTGGAGATAGTTTAAAATGCATCGCTTACGCACTTTTACYGGATATATCTATTCAAAACCAATAAGAAATAGTGATTGTAAGTGCCTTGGTTATCAAGGCCAGCAGTTTGGGAGGTCAATRTATTGTCAGAATCAGAGAGAACAGTTCTGCAATGGTGCTGTCCCCTCCATAGAGCACCAGACACCGGGACTCCTGTGGGAGGTCTACCCCACCCTTGRGTGTGGAGGCTGAAGGCTGAGGAAGGAGACAGAAACTTAAAATGACCTGCAGAGGGAACAAAAATGAATGTAATTAACCCAAATAATAACTCAGAATARATTCTTAAGCTTCAATGCTCCTCCAAAGAAAAAGCTTCTCAGTTGCAAAGCTCAAGGGATCTCATTAGCATAAAGTGGAAAAAATGCCCTTCCAAGTATAGCTGATTTAGGCATCCAAGTAGAGGTCAAACAGGACACAGGGTAAGTTTTCCAGGACTTGTGGAGTAGCTGTATCTACTTGGACAGAGGGGAAAAGATGTGGAAGGTGTTTGAACTCTAGAGAAGTGCCTCAGTAGAGCGTGAGCTCCCAGACCCTTCCTGAGAGAAGGAACATGTGGCATTTCTTCTAAGAAAAACATATATATATACACACCTAGCACCTTCCTTCACACCAAGGTTTGAGGAAGCAACATGCAAAAACATAGCAAATAAGTGGGAGGCGAATCCAAAATCACCCAGCCGCTGCTCCCATCAGCACACGATGGGTCAGTGCAACATCAGTCAGATTTTTGTGGGGAGAGAGACCCTCCTGTAGGTAGGAAAATGCAGGTGTGGAGTTGGGTGAGAGATGCTGTTGGAAGTTCATCATCCCCCCGATGCGGCTCGGTTCCCTGCTCCTGTGAGGTTGAACATCCTGCTGGTCTTGGCAGCATCTGCTTGTGGCAAGGYTCCTGGCAAGGCTGAGCTGTCCCACATCCTCCAGATGAATCCCCATCCTGGGCAAGYGCAAGACCCACAGAAAGGAGCTACAGTCTTTACTAGTCTCCCTTACAGCATGGCTGGAGGGGATGGTTTGGGGCTCCACGTTATTGTTGTTCCTAAGCAACATCACTTGCTGTGGGAACCCCTGCTGYGCCAGTGCACCGAGTTTCCATTATAAGGCGTCAATTTGGTCCTGGCAGTTCCTTGATTTTCTTTCTTCACCCTAATGAAAGAGGTGGGGCTGCTTTTTGTTGTTCTTTTGTGAAACACACAGTGAAAAGCACATGATAATGGAGACCCGGAGATAGCTGTGCATGCACAATAATCCCTGCTCCCATTTAAATATTTTAGCCCCAGAGAGCATTATTTAAGAAAGTAGCATAGCACAGACTGATTTATTACCTGTCAATTCCAGTCTGTTGGAGTGAAGTCACTTCTGAGCCAGAGCTTCTACACAAGAACATGTTCCTGTGCATGGATRTGGAGGTGGGAGGTGGTGGGTGGGCGGAGGAAGAGGATGAGTGTGATGGGAGGACAGTACCTGGGTATTACAGAACTGCTGTAGGAAACGTCTTGCTATTTATTCCTCAAAGCAGATGGTGCCTGTTGATTACCTTCACCAATAGGAGCTGTACCTGCTGGCGGGGGTGTGAGGAAACCGCCGGCACTGATGGCTTAGGGGAAGACGAACTGATGCTGGAGGCATCCAGGCAAGAGCCTGCCTTGCACTGAGCCGTGCAGCCTGGCATTTTATTGCTTCCATTTACACGGCTCCATTTTCCCCTGTGGCTTTAAGGGACTTACCTTGGGTTTGTACAGGATCAGATCAAACCTTCTGTGCAAGATGTRCAGGGAGTTTAGAGCAGGCGAGGCAGAAAAAGGAGAGTTTCTACAGTAAAACAGAAGAACACACGCTGGGGYTTGGGGKTTTTTTATTTTGYTTTTTSCATGTGTTGCTTTTTTGTGTGTTTTCACTTATTTATTTATTTGTTTATTCATACGCTGGTTCCTGGGGCTTCACTGCAATTTATTTGCCACAGCGGTTTCTGAAAAAAAGAATGCCATTTAATGTTCGCTGGCCCCAGGGAGGGCTAAACATTGTCACATTTGTTGAAAATGCCAGTAAAAGACTCTTGGGAGTTTGATCCACATGCCTGCAGCTTTGATAAGTTTTGTAATAAGCTGATGTAGTTTAGCACTGCTAGTATGAGCCACTRGGCTTGTAAGGCATTGTGACAAAATAGCAGGAAAAGGGGGACTTTAGTCTTTATTCCYATTAGATTAAAATCTAGCTCTTCATCATATGCTTATGAAATATGCTGTTGGACAAAACAGAGCAATGAAAGTGAAGGCCAGATATGTATTCTGTTATATTTTCTCTATGGGATTTACTAGAGATTCAATGACTGTCTTTTTTTTTTTTTTTTTATATAATGGCTACAGACGTAATTACAGATTACTGTAAAATGCTAAATTCCAATTATAGTCCACGTCCTGAATATTTCACTAAATCAGAATTCGCTCTACTGTGGACCTAGTCTGAGAGAAGAACTGGTCTGACCTATGTATTTTTGAAGGACGTGACAGTGTGTTATGAAGAKAGGGGGTCAAGATCCCGTTCTGGTCATTTCAGGGCACAATATTCCTCCACCAATATCTCAGAACTGCCTCATAGCTGTAACGCTGTTGTGTGCAAAAATTGATGAGGGAAAAAGAAATCACTGACACATATGCCTGCATATCTACTTTTATAATTATACCTCAGTAGAAACTGGYTGGAATTCTGACAATTCTTAGTTCTGTTTTCCTTTCATCCTCCAATATCTATGCACTTCCCTTTCTATTAATAAAAATAATTAAATGGGTTATTCTTGTGGTATTTTCACCTCTTTCTTTAAACTTTTTCTCCTTTTTCCCAAATTACATATTTTCTGCTTGAATTATTGTGAGGTTGGTGTTGCAGTCTYTGGAAATATGTCAGGTTTGCATTAGCAGAAACATGAAGTGAGAGCTTTTTGCATAGTGTTTAATTTGGATACAGTTGAAAKATTATCTGTTGAAATATAAGAGTMCTCATGATAATACTTAAGTATTTTSGAAGTAACTTCAGCCTGCAGAACAGTTTCCTTAAGCTTGATCTTTTGTTTTTTGCCTTTCCCAGGTATTTGTGAAAAAATGCACATACTTTTCTACCCAAAGCACTGGTCTACAGGACTTTAAGCTTGGCTTTATCCTATTTTAGAAGCATTTTTATGCTTCTAAATCTAAATCTGTGGCAGATATTACACAGGTAGTGAACGTACTCATTGGATTTTTGCCACAGGAGCTCTGTAATAGAATTGTATTAAACTGATGAGTCAGATCTTGCGTCTTTTCTGAAAGGACCAACTGCATGTCACTTGTTGCATTGCTCTTATCTATTTGCTTGTTTGATTTACTGCAGCATTGGAGCTTATTAAAGCTAAGCAAGTCTAGCAGTTAAGGATGCACTGCTTGCCCAAGGACCTTATACTTCCAGGCATCATAAAGCAGGATGCTGAAAAGAAGGGATAAAATAAAATTGTGAAGCTGTTGCTCAGTCTTGATAGGTTGAAGACCATGTTGTCACTCAAGTGGTACTAAGCAACCTGGCAACATTAACATACCTGCTGCTGTTGAAGTGGTAAAAAGATATTTCCATATGCTTATTGGGAAGGAGGAACAYCGAGGCTCTTCACAGAGCATACTGAAAAGTCTGAATATTAACCACTCTTGACCACTTTTGTTACTGRTCAGTTTTTAGTTAGTGATCTAGAAGTGAAAAGTTTTGTTCTTATCAATTCTATATCAGTTCTATGAATCATTCCATTTCCCTTAAAATGGTCAATATAATTTAATTTCCTGCCTTCCATCCCATTAGAAGACAGKCTGGGGGAAAGGTTGTTCTTTTCAGTGCTTGCAAGTTATTTGATGCAATTTGTTTGAGATCTTTTTCTTTCATGGTGCTTTCTTAAATTTAGAACCAAATTAAATGTGTTCCTAGCTATTGCAGAATACATTGATTAGAGCTGAATTATGCTCAGCTGTGATCTATATTGGAATTTGCATGACACATCTCTCCTGGAGTGAAACTAAAAGGGAATTTGAATCATCCCCTACTCCTTTCCAATGAACACAGTCCATTAACCATTAAATCCAATAAGCTGCGGTCAATATTTAGAACAGATTAATGTGCCAATTTAATGAATGATGTATCTATCAGAATAAGAGGCTCAACTATTTACCTAATCTGRGCTAACTATATAGTCTATGTCTATTAAAGAATATTCAATTGCAAGTAGGTCTTTTTTTCCTATTTCTTATATGGGTTACAGCAGCCTCCAGAACCTTAGTGAAGACAACCTGTTAATATTGTTAATATTCTAGGATTTTTGWTCTTATACACATACACTTATGAGCTTCTCCAATGTTTTGGATTTCTATATGACTGCTTATACGCATATAAGTTTACCTAAATATATGTGTTTTCAGGGGCTGAAGTGGCTGATTGCCTACAGCAGTTCCTCGGTGATGAGTTCAGGTCTTCTGAACTCACACAGGAGACAGTCTTCAGTCAAGCAAGCTGTGAAATGGGACTTGATCATCAACTAAAAGGCTATAGGTGTGATGTGGTATGGATTGGTGGAGGTAGGTAGGGAGGAGTCAGTACAAGTCCCACATCCCACAGGAGGTTACGGTGATGCTTAAAATTTCACATTGGCAAAGGTCCACCAAAAGCAACAGGGAAAATAGGACATTCTCTAGCAGATTCTTTGAGCCCAGGTATTGCTTAAGGGGGGCCATAGGACTTACTGGGCTTGTGATAAAACCTAGAACCTGTTTTTGCCAGCTTTCTGTCTGTCACCATTTTTTTTCCTCATTAAAAAAATGTTTACACATTGTTTTGATATGTTCTTTTTCCATCAATTTTCAGAACCAATTCATTCTTCAGCTGACAGGCTACATTAGAGAAATTATGTATAATTTCTCTATAGGTGCAGAAAGCAGAGAGAAGTCGCTTTCTGTCTGGGTCCCACAGGAAACAGCTTCTCAGRCTGGTATCACAGTGAGAGAACAGCACATCTAGTATGGCTCTATGATAATATAAATTAGCATCTGTCCACCTAATGCCACTTAACAGACAGCCTCTAATCCCAAGTGGCTAATGGAAACTCTCATAACTTTGCAGCAATATTAAGTAAGAGGTAGATGGATTCTGACAAAGTGGGAACTTTAATAATTGCTGCTGTGTTAGAGGGAGCGATTGCGGGACCTCTCTTCTGCATGGATACAACCAGCTTAGCTTCTGGTCTGATGCTCAGACCTCCCTGGCCCTCTGTGCAATTTCAGGTTCTGCAATATTTATTCCTTGAAGACAGAAATGCGACAAGTAAACTCTGAAAGAACTAGTATTACTATTGCTTTTATAGATTTTTTTCTCACATGCCTACACAGATATTAGATTTTTGTCAAGTGTAAACATTGTCAACAATATCCAGTTTGTTGTGACTTTAGAAAAGGTTTTCTCTGATGCTTTAATCAGAGAAAACATTCATCTTGTTTCCATCTTGTCCTGAGGAATAATACTGCATCAGATCTTTTCCAAATAACACATCTTATGTCTTGTTTCTTTGCTCTTTCTTTAAGACATATAACTTACCATGGCAACCTTTTAAAGTAGAGCCTGATCCAAAACTTAGAGCTACTGAAGGGAAAAGAACCCATTGCCTCCAGGCCTTCTAAAGTGGTTTGATGTACAGTTGTTCTCACAGCGGTCACACTTGCGTGACAAGGCAACGTGGTAAGGACAATATATGAAATGAAGCATTTCCTTAGGATGTTCAAAGTATAAGGCAAGATACTTCTCCTTTTTCTTCAAGTCGTTTCCAGCAATCAGCTGTAAAATCTGACGGTGATTAGAGGTGACAAGTTATTTCTGTACCARTGCTTTGATGGAATAAAACTTTTTTCCTTTTTCTTTTTTTTTCATAACCTGAGACCCGTTTTTGACACCTTTGGGCATTAGCCACGTGCTCCACTTTTTGGACAGGTGGAGAAGGGGAATTTCTAGAGTCTTTCGTGTGATGCTTCCTCACCACAGTGTCACGCTAACTGCATGGAAAAGGCTAAGGGAGAAACTTTAGCTTTYCAGAGAATGTGCCAAGCCCGCCCTAATGCGGGTGCTTGTTCTGCCCGCCGGGGCTATAAAAGGGCSAGTCGGAGTGGCTTCCTGCGCCTTGGTACTGGCCGATGGGGGTGATGCAAACAGCCGGAGGGCGAGTGCAATCCCTCTAGACCCTATAAAATCAAAGGAGGGGAAAAGGATGGGGCAAGCCAGCCCTCCGACGGCGCGGGGGAGGAAAGCTTTCCACAGAGAGCCGCTTTGCTGAGGGACGCGGGATCCAATCGGGGCGCTCAGGAGGCGCCTGGGCGCAGCACCGGGACTCGCCGCCGCCGCTCGCCCTCCCCGAGCCGCGCTCGCTCTTGGGGCCGGGCGCGGAGGAGCCCGGCGGAGCCCGCGCCCCGCGCGCGCGTGAGTGGCGGAGGGAGGCGGCGCGCCCGGAGCGCTCCAGGCGGGAAGAGGCCGCGCGGCTGC
>PTEX01000005.1:5739507-5757205 GCA_003342815.1 Eudromia elegans | reverse complement strand
GCCCTCCCGGCTCCGCTCGCCGCTGCCCCGCCGGCACGATGCGCGGGCGGGCGCGGGCGGCAGGCGAGGCTGCGCTGCCGCCTCCGCTGCCCCCTTGCTCGTGGCCTCGCCCGCTGCCGGCGGCCCGCTGAGACATGGACTTGGCAGGAGCGCTGCTGGCCTTGCTCCTCGTGCTGGTGCTTGTCGTCTCGCTGCTCGCCAACCTCYTGGTGCTGCTATGCTTCATCTACAGCACGGAGATCCGCAAGCAAGTCGCCGGGGTTTTCCTGGTGAACTTATCTTTCTGCAACTTGCTCCTCACCGTCCTGAACATGCCTTTCACGCTGCTGGGGATCCTGAGGAGCCAGCAGCCCCTCGGGGGCTGCATCTGCAAAGCAGTGGGGTTCCTGGAAACTTTCCTCACTTCCAACACGATGCTGAGCATGGCAGCGCTCAGCATCGACAAGTGGATTGCCGTGGTGTTCCCTCTGAGCTACACCAGCAAGATGCGGTATAAGGACGCTGTGATCCTCATGGGCTACTCGTGGCTCCACTCCCTCACCTTCCCCTTGGTCTCCCTGTTTTATTCGTGGGTAGATTACAGCAGCGTTTATGCCTCTTGCACCTTGCACCTGAAGGAAGAGACAGAGCGGAGAAGGTTTACGGTGTTCACTATCGTCTTTCATGCCACCAGTTTCATGCTATCGCTGGTGATCTTGTGTTTCACCTATTTAAAGGTGTTGAAAGTCGCCCGGTTTCACTGCAAGCGGATAGACATTATCACCATGCAGACCCTGGTTTTGCTGGTGGACATCCACCCCAGGTAACGTGTGCATGCTCCTGTTCACGTCCCGGGGCTCTTGTGGTACCCCCGGGTGGAAAGGGGGTGCTGCCGTCCCTTCCTGCGGTCCTGCCTATCCCAGGCACAAGGTGAGCACCTCCTTCCCGCCTTTCCCTCACTCCTCCGATCCCAAAAGCTGCTGCTTTTGCCGGAAGATGCCCTGTGCATGTGTGCAGCCCTCCTAGATGCCAGYCCCAGGAGCCGGTACTGCCGGAGCCCGAGCTCCCTTGGCAGCGATGCCCTCGGGCTCGCCGGGGCCGCCCCCGGGGCCGGGGCTGCGAGTCCTTCCCCTCGCCGCCTCCCGGCTTAACCCCCCGGCTGCTCTTTCCCCTCTGCAGTGTGAAACAGCGCTGTCTTAACGAGCAGAAGCGGAGAAGGCAGCGGGCAACCAAGAAAATCAGCATTTTTATAGGCTCCTTTGTGATCTGTTTCGGTCCTTACATTATCACCAGGTTGGTACCTCCTGCCGGGCTGGGATGGGGTGGCGTGTGGGGGGTGTCCAGGGTCAACCTGACCCTCTGGTGCTCAGAATATGATATGTGTGTGTGTGGCGGGGGGGTCTGAATAGTTTGGGGCTCTCTGAGGCTGCCAGAGACCCAGGGTGTGAGAGTGTAGCACACACAGAGACAGACACACGGACACACGGACACGCCACGGGACCGGGTCCGCAAGGCAGGGCAAGGCAAGGCTCACACTGCGAGCCCGGGCAGCCTCCAGCTCGCCTTGCCTCATTGCAACCGGGTCCGAGAGGCTCTGCCAAGAGCAAGAGGCTTTTAGGACAAGTACCAGGAATTAATTACATGCTGGGGGGAGATTAAGGCAGTTTAAAGACTCACCACCCCGCCCTATTAGCAGAATCCAGGCAATAACGAGGGAAGCAGAGAGCTTTTCCTGAGGAGCTTATTTATTTATTTATTTATTTTTAAGGTATAAGGCCAGGCTTGCTGCTATTGGAGGCTGAAATGATATCACTYAAAATTATCCCATTTGGCAGATATGTTTTTTGTTTGTCTGTCTGKTTTTTGTCTGCAAATGTTATTGTTTGTAAATGAAGTGCTAATGGTTCAGCATGTCAGCAGAGGTGCGATAGTTATCTGCCAKGATAGATAATATTTAAACTTAAAAAAGTGTAAGAAACATCCTGATTCTCGACTGGTCAGAATCACCCGCTTCCACTTTGGTGGTTTACGTCTTTTTACACAGTTAGACAGCATGCTCACTCCATTCTTGTAGAGTCTTTGAACAGCATATGGTTATTRTTTTGAAAGCTTGCAAAAATCAGTGAGTTGGAAGCCAGCATATGTATACTGAGCTAGAGCACATCAGGTCCAGCCTTTCATTATGAAATAAATGAGCTATGGTTTTCAAATTTGATTTTTTTTAAATGCACCATTTTACAGTACATGTAAGAGAGAAGGGACTTAAGAGAGGACTGACTTCGTCCAAGAAGGTGCATTAGCCTCACAAAAACCACCTTGGCTTGAACAAGTTTGGTGCCAACTGCCAGGGGCTTCAGAAACACCATCTCACAAAAACTGGATGGCTTTAGCACATTGAATTTACGTGATTGCATATGTATTCATCATATATGACCATTCCTATTGCTCTTTTCTTACAGGAGTAGAGAGACAGATTAACACATTGGAACACACAAAAATATACAGTACTTTATAACCTTTAGGATGACATTTTTTTCTGTTCCATTTATATATGGAAAAGGATTCCTGTCAGATTGCCTGGATAACTACATTTTTTTTTCCTGTAGTTGCAGGGATTGTTACAAATATTAACATTACATCACMGAGTTAAAAGGTTAATTGATTACTGTTCAGTATATTATGAGTCATTTTATATTCACTTCTTTTTCTATGCTCAGAATACACCTCTTYATCAAGATAAAGATGGATTTTGCTATCTTATTTCCATTTGAAATTTATCCTGCTCAGCAACTTCCAGCATCACAGCATTTTTATTTATTTTTTTTGTAAACTTCTAAAATAAAAGSTACTTTGTTCTCCACACCTTGCCTTTGGCAAGTGTGATTGGTGCATTTTTTATGTGTGATAGAGCAGAAMTGGCACCACATGTGTCAACAGAGAGAGAACTGGGGCCTGGTTTACACAGCTGTATGTATCAAGGTGCAGTTTCTGTCTCWGTCACAAGGACTGAGATTTTTCAGTGACAGCAACATGGGAATTATKTGGGGAGCACATCCTTAAAGGTTCTTTGCCTCCAAGTCAAGGCATGGACTTGATGATCTTGAAGATCTTTTCCAACCATAATGATTTTAAGGCAGTGTCCAGGCAGCACTACGTAGGAGGARGAGGTTGGGGTGAGTCTTAGGACTTGCTGCTGGACCCATTTATCCACTGTCTTCATTCTTCTCTTCATTTAGCTTTCAACCACAGGGTTGCAGTGATGCAGCCTCAGTGGTGGCAAGGAGACAACTGTCCTCCTCTATATTCCTGCTCTTCGGCCTGGTGACTCAGACTGTGCTGTGRGCTGGGAGTTGCTCCTAATTTCAGAAATGTGGATGAGATTATGGTCATTGGCAATATATTTGTCTGTTCACTARAAGCCAACAGATGAATTTCATCTCTACTGCGACAGCACTGATAGCAAGAAAATGATACTAAGATRCACCCAGATGGATCTTTCTAAAGCTGACTTGATCTGGCCGGGCCACTGATCTTATTGAAATCAGTGTGGGTGTTTTATTTGTTTGGTTGTTCGGGKKTTTTTTKKATTTGTTTTGTTTTGTTTTTCCTAAGACCTCAGTCATTTGGGTCTGTAATACATTAAAGGGAACACATGGAAAGACGTCAATTTCCATAACTGAAAGAAACCTACTCTTCTATTGAGTATTTTTATTAAAGCATCAATTGTTTGTAAAGATCAAGTGTATATTTCCTACATTAAAGACATATCCAAGACAGGATAAACTTAGAAATGACAGCAGGTGTCATTTATGACGTATTTGTCCATTCCTCAGRTTTTGTCTTGACATACTCCCTATTTTGAATTCACTGGATTTTTTTCCAAGTAACTTCATCTAGAAGTTGTYCGATTTTTAGATGCATTTGCCATGGGAATTATTTCATTTTTACACAAACAAAATAGATTTTATTTCTAGGATTGGAACAGATATAAAATTCAACCCCTCACGAAATAAGAACCCCCATACTTTTTAAAGAGAAGAGACCAAAACATTACTTTAAGCCTTTGGAAGATTTTTTTTGTATGTGTGTGTTTTATAAAGTAAGCAGAGGTGTCTTTAATGGAGAAATGTCTAATTCTGATGAAAGCAAGATAGTTTTTTTTTCTTCTACATGCAAACAAAAAAGTTGCACGAAAGTCATTCAAATAATAAAATCTCTCATCCTGTTCTTTCYGGGAGAGTTGTCCTCTGCCGAGGCTGTGTGTGCCAGGCATGGGCTGGAATAGCCTGGTGTGAAGGTTTCCTCTCATTTCTGTGGGAAAATTGTTAACTTAGGCAGGATTCCTYCACTTGTGATTAATGCACCCATTTAAACCAAGGTGCTGAGGCTGCTAATCATCTGTGAAGCACTGACAATGGTCTGGAGGCAGTTGGCTGGTGGTATAACAATGATAAAATGTTGTCTCCTTGTTTTCACTGGCCAAATTAGAGGTCAGAAAAGTAGACACAGATACTTCCACAGGTAAGTAGATTCGTTTGTGCTCCTAAATGTACTGCCAGTGCCTCCAAATCTCTCTGATACTGCTTTGATGTGTTTTGTATCACAACTACTAACAACCTGCATAGATATCTCATAGGAGTCGTACAATGCCGGTTCACTATTTTCTATCTGATGGGGAGAATCCAATGATCTACAAAGGGTTTTTGACTTTGTTTGAAGTGCTATATGGTATCCAAAGGCTCTACAAAGACCAGCAGATGACACCCAMAACTTCCTGGGGCAACAGTCTGGTGCTGAGTGGGGAAATGATGAAATGTCTCAAATGTCACTGGAAAACCGTATTTAAGCAATTGAGTTGAGTGAGCCCCTGTAGCCCAAGCTGAATGTGCCTGTTTTGCTATGGGAAAGGGATAATCAGTTAGGTCACCAAGATTTTGACATTGTCATTTAACAGCACAGCTCCCTGAATTCAGAAAGTTGTAGCAATAAACTGCAGCTCTTTCTTATCTCTGAGATATGGGAGAATTTATATTGAAAGCATACTTCTCTCATTGCACAGAGGGAATTATTGTTATCTCTCAGTGATCTTGCTAGGAAAGTTCCGTTTGCCTTTATTAAATACAAGAAAAAATATAAACTGTTCAGTAAGTACAGTGTCTGTCTTTAAGGACAGTAGAGAATGGTCTATAGAGAATGGTACTATGAAAAAATAATTGTTACTGTAGTGTTTCCTGAAGCATGAGTTGAGAACTGAGCTCCATGTGGATTTAATACTCAAGTGTTTCCCTTTCTCATTGATGTTTAACAGGTTGATAGAGCTCCTTCCTTTTGTTACCATAAACTACTACTGGGGAATTATAAGCAAGTGCCTCACCTACAGTAAGGCTGCATCAGATCCATTTGTTTACTCGCTTTTACGTCAACAGTACAAGAAAGTTCTGATCAACATCGTCAATAGGATACTTAAGAGGGATCTGTATCCTTCATCGGGCTACAACAGCTCTCTCGACACTGAGAATGATTACTGCTTGCACAGAACAAACTAACATGACAATCATTCCCCTCTGATAAGACAGGCAGCCGCTGATGCTGGAAAACTGCCTTTTTCCTCTCGTGCTGAATWGACAAGGACAGCGACAGAGTCTCCGGTGGGTGAAAGCCGCAGTGATGCAGAGCAACCAATTGTGGACTTTCATGAAAGGTCCTTCTGTGGTGTTCAGCCAGCATGATATATTACAGAGGTGGAGTAGGTCCAAGGGGTTTAGAGGCTTAGAGAGCCTTTAGAGGCTTCAGAGAAGCTTAGAGAGTCTTTGATGTCTCGTGTATGAAAACTTGGTATTATGGAGTGTCCACCACGGTGCTTGACCAGCCTAGATGGAAAGAGTCTGGTACCACAGGAATCCCCAGCGTGGAAGGAGAGAGTCTGAGTCCTCTGTGCTGCACACGTACCTTGGCAGCCCTGGGTTTGTGCTGCTAGTTTTGGACATGAAAAATAGGTCTTTTAATGGATTAATTGCTAGATATGTACTTCAGCAGCCTGGATTTGTGCTGTTAGATTCAAACATATAAAAAAGTCTTTTATTTGATTAATTTATTGTATTGGTGCCTCAAGTGAGTGATATGGGTCAGCACTTTGAACATGAGATTGCTATTATTATTATCATTAGGCATCATGATTGTAATATAGCCGTTAGGAAGTGGTATGTATATTCGATATACCAGTATTTTATCAAGCCTAACCAAAGTCCACATATCTGAGTTACTAATATTTAGCACTTCAGTGGTATGTGATTACAACAATTGCAGCTAAAGTAACAAAGATATATATGGAGTTTAGTTAAACAGCACTGTATTTCCATCACTGAGCTAGTCCTGTTCAAACAAGCTTTCATTAAAAAAATATAGAGAGTAGAAGTGACAGGTACCACTGTATTTAAGATGTATTACTTCAGAAGCTATCTGTTTTCAGAGAACAGGCTAAAATACGTTAATTAATTTTAAGGGGTATTTAATGTGTAAAATATTTCATGCAATGGCTACATTTGGTGGATTGTGATAATACTCTACAAACTTTTCTTTTTTATTGATCAATTAATCTGGTGATTTTAACTGACACCAAGAGATGTCTGGAAAATATTGTAACAAACCTGCTGCCAAATGCCCAGAAATACAAAGCTGCTTTATTACTATATGTATTTTTCTCTTTCATTTATTTTTAAATCTAAACAGGCATTGGAAAAATAGTGAAATTATTTTTGAACAGTATTTGTTTGATTATATAAGACATGAATCAAAATATTCTATGGCATTCAATAAGCTACTATTTTCTAAACAAGTACATAGGAGAAAAAAATAAAGCAATTCTAAAATATATTTTAAAAAYAAAGAAGTACAACAGTAAAGGACAYTTATTTTTATGCAATAATAGGCTCAACCCTATTATATATTGGGAAGGCTTTTCCTCACCCAGCTCAGCGTATAAGCGTGTGATAAGGCACAGATATGATTTGTTTTGAAGTTATGGCCCCTATTCCCATGCTGAAAATTAAGCACACTCTTAACTGTTYTGTAAGATCAACCTTAGAGCGCTCAGCATATCCTACCAAGAGGGCTATTCCCACCATCCACAACAAGGAAGAAGAGCCCTACTGCAATCCCGTTGAAGTCAAGGAAAGAGTGATGCTGCRTAACAAATACTTATCTCTCTTATATCCAGCTTCGAATCTCTGAGGCCTTTCTGATGCTTTATTTATTTATTTAAATTTAATTTTATTTTGCCAGGCAAGCACCTTAGGCCTCTGTGTTTTGCATCTATAGTTCTGCCTGTGTTAAAACTGAATGTACTACAATGGTTTTGTCTTCTTAGTAAAGTATTTGTACTCTCTCCAATTTTGTGTAAATACAATATTTCAGAAAAAAAATATATATATGTGGAATCTTTCCAGCTTTATTATCTTCCTTTCTGCCTACACATACTTCCCCCCTACTGCCATGCTGCTACAAAACCTGACTGAAGTCTTTCATCTCTGTTGCAGCATAAGGATCAGACCTCTCTGTGGGGACAGGATGTTAAATTTTCAGTTATTTTATAGTCAGTTCTGTGCCAAAAAGTTTTGATAGACTACAATATTTATCTGTAAATAAACATGAGTTTAATGATACAATAGTTAGCTGGTCTATAGTTTTCTAAGTAAAATGCTGCTCTCTCTAATAAAGGAATATGTTAGTGTAGTCAAATATCTTAAACCTCCAAAACACTCAAGGCAAATAAATCTTTGCTTTGTGTATCTTTCTTTGTACTGAGAAGAGAGTAGAGAAGGAAAAAGTATATCAGAACAAACTTCTGAAGCTATTAAATTCCTACAGCTACATTTAAAAGCTATAAAACAGAATACCGTTAAAGGGGTACATCCGCTATTAAGTTAATTAATTAAGCTGATTCATGGTAGTTGAGGGCATGCTCATGTACATAATCACAGCCCAATCCTGTAAAGCAAAGAGCATTTCTGGAGGTGTTTAAAGTCTAGATGAAAATGAAGAGAGAGAGAACAAAAAAAAAAAGAAAGAAAGAAAGAAAGAAAAAAAAAAAGGTGTATTGAGCCTGCCCTGGGTTTGCAGAATCTCATTTGGGTTCAATTTCCATAGAGAATTAGGCTGACAAGCCCTACAATGTGCTCTAAATGAAAAGTAAAGACCCTGGCACGTAAGGAAGAGCAAGGAGCGCTGTGCTCTTCCTTATCCTAGTTCTTTCCTCTCAATCTTGATCTGCAATGAAGTGCTTTGCTTAGCACTGCCAAAAGAYATCTTCCTCCGCTGGGGATGCAGGGCTGCTTCTACAGGCAGCGTTTTCTTTTTCCTTTTCTTACCTCTCCCCACCCCATGCTAGAAAATGAGTTTGCTTGACTTTTGTAGAATCTACTTTCTTAAAGCAGGAAGAAATCCCATGTCTCACCTCAGTGTTTGCCCAAGGCTCTGGGTTATCCTGGGACAGGAGGGACTATGGGGAAATAGGCGATGCCTCCAGCTTTTTAAATGCTGCAAAAAAGCATCACCCTGAAACGGTCTAGGTCTGGTCAAAGAATTCCAGAAAAGCTGAAAGGTGATGTCCAAGCCAGCACCTAGCCACTGGTGCCTTGCTGACTCAAAGGCGGTGCTCCGGGAAGCTTTGCATGGAGTTCYTGCCAGGCAGCCCTGGGGCAGGAGTTGCTTTTGGGTCAGGATATTAGAGGTTTGTAAGTGTCCGACAGGTCTGTTGTGGAGCTAGAAATCCTGAGATCTGGCTATCTGGTAGAGATGGACCTGCCTGATCCTATGACTTCCCTGAGTTAAGGAGCTGTGACTCTCTTGCAGCTGCTTCCTGAAAGCAATGTGAGTTATTATTCAGAAATATGCAGTTCTGCAGTACCAGTAAACCTCAGAAAGGTCCTGGGTTGAGGCATGTCAGCTCTTAGTGGTTGTCAAGATTCAGCAAAAAAAAGGTTTTCTCCCTGTCTCTAAACAGTTTTTTTCAACCACAGCAACCAGAATTCCGAGCTGCATCTTCCCTGGGTGCCGTTCACATTATGATAGCAGAGTATAAACTCCGTAGCATAATAAGCCTTTAATTAATCCAYGCAAACTGGACTAAACCTTCTCTGTCTTAATGAACCTCCACCAAAGTACTTCTAAGCCTGATGGTTTAGACATTTCCTGACAAGATCCCAGACRGACTTTTTAATCTACTTTTGCAGAAGAAAGAAGCAAGAGTGCCTGCCCTGTTTCCTAGCTAAGTGCTATGACATTATTTATCAAAAAGAGAGTTATCTACAGATAGGAACACTTTTTCCCTAGTGTGCTGATATTGCAAGTGAACTCTGAACCAGTCAGGCTGAATTTCTGAGGCTACAGAGATAAAGCAGTAGTTGGACCATAGAATCTCAAAAGATTGATTATGAGTTGGAGCCCACCTTGCTCAGTCCAGGCATTGAAAATATGTGTCTCCAAGACGGCAGCTGAGCAAGGAGCCCCAGAATCTGATTAATTTGTCATTAAGTGACTAAATCGCTATTCAGCCGTTTCAGTGATTTTTAAGATGCTGTTTGATTAAAGACCTCAGATCCTATGAACTTTCACTCTGCGGATTCCTYAGGCCGGTTGCAGAGGGGCGTACACTGCAACTGGATAAATTAGCACCCAATAAAGCCTTGTGCATAATCTGCTCAGTGATTGCTAAATACAAATTTAACCTATTTTAACATGAATAATAGTGTTACTGAGCTGAATTTTCAGTTATTTGCAATGTTAGGATTATTAGAGGATTAAGTATGTGAGAATTAAAGCTATTTAATACAACTGCTCTTATACAACCAGGGAGTGATCTTGCTCTTTACGGCAGCAGGTTAATCTCAAACTCTTTCAGAAATCTAGCAGCTTTGATTTTTGTTTTGTTCTAGATTGAATGACCTGTGGCAAGATGTCCAAGCTCATCCAGGGAATGTGTTTAAAAAAGATACTGAAGCAAGTTATCTTTCATGAGCAGAAAAGCTTGACTACAATCCATAGAGGATGTATTTTCTGATGTATGTAGGACATTTCCCCCCAAAATAATTACGTGCAGTTGTGTATGCAGAATGAATAATCAACTATGTGTCCGTCTCAAAAACTGTTTCAGGACTGTCAAGTGCAAATGCCTTGTTAGGCCTAGTTCAGGAGGACACCTGGCTTGTGTGAGGTGTTAATTGCACAAGAAAATTGGAGGTTCTGCATTTTATTTTTGGAAAGCAAGTGCAATTAATATTTAATAGCTCATCTGGAGGCACAGCAGAGATGACCTTAAGAGAGGCTGTAAATATACGAACATCTTTCAGTGCCAAAAGCTTTGGAGAACAAAATGTCACCTGGTACAATATATCCAAGCAGATCCTGCTCTGAACTGAAACTGCCTTTCCCCTATGTCTCATAAATGTGACACAGGCCAAATGACTGGTCCCATCTTCACCTGTCTCTAGTTCTTTTCCTTTTACCAACAGATTTTTCTTACTAGGATGGGAAGGTGCATGAAGGTCCCCGAGKGTGCATGATAAAAGGTAGGTGCCTTCTGCTCTTTTTTTGCCTTTTTTTTTATGAGTGAGCACAGCACGAAGCATGAGTGGCTCACTGCCAGACTACTCATATATTTTCAGTACAAATGAAGCATAGTGTAAAGCACATACGTTAAATGTCAAGGAGCCCATATGGAAAAAAAAAAAAACAAAAAAACCCCCCAAAAAACCCCAAAGAAACACATTCACGTGTCAGGAAATATTGGACCACTCTTGCCACCTGTGTTTTAACTAGATCCCTTCAGGAATATTACGGACTAAAGCCTCTTCATCGCTGAACCCAATCTATTATCACATATCGTCTGTTCAAGCTGCTAAGCAGCCCCCAAACAAAAACTCCCCTTTGGGACACAGCCGGAGCTTATTGTTGTGCATATGTAATCCATTTCTCTGAGTCTCACTCTTTGGATATGACATGGATTTGTACTTAGGTCCATGGACCAAAACGTCTACTCTGTGTTGACGACATTTCCAAATTTCCGTTCCTGAATAAAGTGAATGAAATCTTGAAACACTCCAAAAAGRCTCCTTTTCCTCAAGCCTACCCCTAGAGTAACTTCACATAACTGGTTTTCTATCATTTGCTTTGCTTTTTTTTTTCCTCTTTAGCTCCAGGCTTATCACACTAATTGTATTCCAGCGAAGCCTGACCTTAAGCAGCAGACTCATTACCACCTTYCCTTCTCTTTTTTAATTCCTGCTTTTACATATCCAACCCTTCAGTCTCCTTGCTTGCAGCTGTCAAACCTGAGGCACATTTTCAGAATGTTTTACTGAAATGCAAGTACAGCTCAATGCCCTTGTTAATGGTCGGRGACTGGAGAGTGGAGTTGTGTGTATATTTTCACCAGAATATTTAAATATGTTTTAGGTCTCATGTTTTGTATATTCTCCCTCTTCCTATTAAAACAAAATGTTGGTTGGTAATACATGACCTTGGTTCTGTAAAAAAACTTCTGATCCCCTCCCTACCACATACATAGTTCAATCTCCCAGTTTCAAATCTATCTTTTCATCTAATCAAAGCTATTTTTTCCCTTCCTCCTGATGAAGCCAATTTTAGGTAATTTAAATATTTCTCTGGTCTTCCCACACAGTAGATTGAATGCTTTATTATCTTTTTATTCTTACCACCTTACTGGAAGCTAGTACTAAACCTGCTTTTCTTAGGAAACCCAAGGCACAGACAGATCAGAAACCCCAGAGCCAAGAAAGGGTTGCATTGCATAAAGCATAATTTTAAGGACACCTAAGAAAGGAAGACAAAAGCTTTCAACCTAAATACATCTGTTGATCTACTGCTCAGTGTTTCTAGGGCATTTAAAAATGTGCTACTTCTCTGCTTCTTCTCATGGCCAAGGCTACCTCGGTGTTGACCGTGGAGTTGAATTCACATAGAGCTCTTTAGGGGACAGCACAAGTTTCTTYGTCCGCCCTGAAGAGTTTGCACCACCAGCTCCATGTAGAAAGGGATGGGTGCCACTGTCTTTTCTTAAAATCCATCTATATGAGTTCAAATTGTGGCTCCCCTTTCTGTCTTTCTATCCCTTCCTATTTCACTCTCTGTGACTGCAAGCTTCCAGCATCCCCCAGGCGGCAGAGAGCTCAGTCTGAGGTCTCTCACCTCCTTGGAGAAAGCTGCAGTGGCAGGGCTGAAGGCTGGAAACAAGGGTGTCCTGCTCCTCTTTCCCAGTTGGAGAGGTTCCATCGCACAGAAATGGATTGGAGATGACAGCTCTGAGAAAGCAAAAGGCTCCATGTATGGTGCTGGAGCTCAGTGCACACTTGCTAGAAAGGGGGGGTTATGCTCCCGTTCCTCTTCTGAGGACTGTTTATATCTGATTTATGTATGACATCCCACTCGCTTTGTTGGGGAGTGAAAAGCATGTCTGGAAGGGAAATACGTTATGGGCAAGACCCTAACTCCATTGACCCCAGGCAAAGGTGAGCCAAGATTTTACTTTAAGCTTTCATCATTATAGAAAAAGCCTGAATCTGCAGAAATCTTTCCAAAAGACCATTTAAGACCAGCTCAGCAAGGAACTCTACTCATAGAATTAATCATAATTATTAAAGAAAAAGAAGTCTTTGGATTTTAGTATGTGCTAGCAAATGGCACTTTTAATATATTTTATGGCACTGAGATGTAATTGGTGCAGTCTAGGTTTTTCTTCAAATGATAACAAAGGCTATTAAGTGGACTGAAAATGCAGGTGGCTGTTGGGAAGATGCACCCCAGTCCTCTGAGAGTCACACGTGTTTCAAGACCAGCTGCTCTTAACACCTCACACCCCTCCAGGGATAACCACGCGATCTTATCTGTCTTACTGGAGACCTGGGCTTGCTTCAGAGATGCAATCTCTTCAGCCAGCTGTATTTGGCATTAACAAGCTTCTTTCCTCTAGAATCAGAGGAGACTCAAAGTGATTCAACCCTAGCTTTTTCCTTCCTGCTTAAAAGCCATGTTTATTCTTTGAAAGCTACATATCACACCAAGTGAGGAATAGTACACAATCTACCTGCATGTTTTATCTATAAGCCTTTCTTGCCAGCCCCAGTGAATTCACTTTGCCTCATCACCTTCAGAGCTGGGTTTGGAGAGAGCTTGGCAGAGGCAGGAACAGCAGCATTTTCCATCTGCATCTCTGCCAGCACGTGTTTCTCTTGCAGCTACTGGAAGCTCCTTTCATCCCTATCCTTCCTGCTCCTTCATCGCTTTTTAAAGTCTCTCTGTTCTCTCTTTGCCTGACACAGGCAATCCACGTTCCAGATACTGTGACTTCCTACCAGTGACTTTTTTCTTCTTTTCTTACTGCATTCCCTTGGACTACTGCGTTTTTTTATACTGACACTACTTCTTGTATGAAGGTTTGGTTTTCTGCTTTTTTTATTTAATTAGTTTTCTATTAGGTCTCCTTTAGTTTTTAAATGCAGCTAACTTTATGTGTGTGTGTTTGACAATGAACCTATGTAAAAGAATCAAATTAAGAATCTGACCCACTGAATCAATTTTATTTTTTCCCTTGAGATTTAAGCCTGCTAATTTCTTCAGCCAATAGTGCACAAGGGAGTAATACGGCCACTATCAAATCTAACGTCATTTTCATCCTCATATTAAAGATATCCTTTTAGGCACTCATTTGTGACTGAGTCAAGAAGGAAACGGTGTTCAGCATGAATTCCTCATAGGAGTAAAATTTCTGGAGCTGTGAGAAGACTTCCCTTTTACTGTAGGCTTTGTGGAAGGAAGGTTGGGTGGAAAGGTAACCTCCCCAAAGTGAGGATGCACAGTGCAGTTATCAGGGCTTGGCAATGGCTAAGGGTTGGCTCTTTCAGTGCTGGTGCTCTTGGGTTTAGCCCTCAGAGACTGACGACCACGYGGTGGCTTTTCATTCTACTGTAAAAAAACACAGACAGGGATCCCAAGGCCTTTTCTCTTGTAATTTCCCACACGAGGGATTTCTGCATTGACTTGATCAGGCTTGAGGGTAGCTGTTGCTTGGCAACATGAAGCTGAACAAGTCCAACCGCCCGAGGAGGGTGCAAACGGCTTGCTCCTAGCAGCAACGTTCCTTCCCATCCCGATATCCTCCTCGCAGAGGAAAGCGGAACATCAGGCTTGCCTCCGAAAGCAATACAGTTTTCCTTCAGGGTGAAAGAATGAGCTATTGAAATTATGCCTAGCACAATYGTTTGTAGGAAAAGAAAAAATCATCTCCTGCTGGTATTTCTTTGGATGTCTGTGCTGCAGCAGTATCTTGTTTAGCAGTGGTTTCAAAGAATTGGTTCTGGCAGGAAAATCTAGCTATTGGAGTGGGTTTGAGGTTCCTTTTTGCTCCTCCCATGGGGGAAGAGAGCAGACAAAACTCAACAAAATGAGTGGCAGAGGGAAATTAGAAAAAAAAAAGCGCCCCCCAGTCACAGGGAGTTCACAGTCACAGTAGATCAGGGAGCTAATGGCATGACGTGGGATGAAAAGGCTGAAGCGCAGGCGACAGCTTTGGAGACCCTAGGGTCGCCTTCTGAAGCCTTCTAGGGCAAAGGAGTGCASAAGCAGCCCCCCTCATGAAGTGTGTTCCCGTATGGGGATGATGTGGCGTGTCTCATCTCCTTACAAAACTTGGCCGTTCTGGTCATTGGATCATATCAGCAACACTAGATGAATTTACATTGTCAGAGGCTGTAWTCCAAAATATTTGGCTTTGTCAAAGCAGTAAGAAGGATCTGACTAAATGATGGCACTATTCCCAGAGTTTACTCCCTGGCTGGTATTCTAGACTCMGCAGCTTTTCTTCTATTCTTCCCGACTGTCCTGGTTTTGATCTTTTGATCCTCACGACTGTGGCTTGCCCTGTTATGTAACTTTTTTTTTCAAAAGTGTCTTGTGTGCTTGAAACACTTGTAGATGCCTCGCATRTTCAATTACTCATTATTTGGCCAGGAAAACAAAACATAGAAACTCAAACTATTTCTCATGATGAAGTCAGTGCTTAACCYCATCTTATTCATAGATTCACTCCAAATTCCTTCCAATTGAACTTCCTGAAATGAAAACATTGGTGTTTTCAATGCAATTGGAAACAGCGTAGCGCGACAAAAGTACATTATAGAGCACTGCTGTGCAGGCCTGCAGCTGAACCCTGGAAGGAAGGAATCACATGATGGCATCAYCTGATGGTCATGATGACCCAGACAGATCCTGTCACAGACTCCATACCCATATCTCAGAACCTATGAGCTTCAACCAACTAAATCAGGGGGTCACTGCACACATCACTGCAGAGCTGTTGCATACGGGTCTGGTTTAAAGCCCATGGGTTGTGTCTTCCTGCACTTTGATAGACACTGGGAGGGAGAACAGCCCTGAGCTCAACATAAGCTGTGGCTGGTTTGCTTTGTGCRACTGAAGATGCTGGTTGTGCAGGGTCCTGCATCACCCCAAGGATGGTCTCCAACCTGGGCTTCAGCTTCACCGTCCCTGCTGCACCTCTGGTCTTGGGAGATCTGCYGAATTACCCACAGAGCATGACCCAGGCATGTCTGGTGTCAGAGCTCCCCTGAATACAATAGATGAATGCAGTGCCAATATCTTCCAAAAGTTGCCAGGAAAAAAAAAGTTACAACAACCAATTCATTTGTTTTTGCCCAGAGAAGCTCTCTGTGGTTTCCACTGATGGTTTGTAAAATCTTTGAACAATAGGAGAAAATGAAAACAGGACTGAAATTCCTCATGATTTAAAGAACTCCTTACGGGGAATTACTGCAGCACTCCGTGAGTGCACAACTCTGAAGACCAGGAACCTTGATGTAGAAATAGGATCTTTGAGACGCTTTTTAAAAATTATCACAAGCCAGAGTTTTTGTTGGATTTAGGATCTTAATATACTGATGTGTAAATTCAAAGGTCCTGAGGGCCCTTAAAAATATCCTGTGTTAACTAATTTAGCAGCCTAACTCTCCTGACTTTCAGTGAGGTTTGGGTTTTGATTTGACTCAGAAGCTTATTTCTAAAAGTAAATTTGAAATCCTCAGAGCTCTCGGACCAATATTATTTATAATAGCTACAGACCCTCTCTGTTCTCATTTAGCACCCAGTTTTGTGGAGAGTGTCAGATATGAAGGGCCTGATTTCTCAGAAAATRCTGAAGATCTGCCTTCCAGGAATCAGGGTCCATCAAGTATTCCCCTGTTGGGTACCTATGAACTGAAACACTAAAAGTCACCKTATCAAAATGCTGCCCAGCACCTCTGCAAGTGTGCAAAGCAAACCCTGAAGGACTTCTTTTGAGTCTTGTGGCTTCAATATTATGTGAGTCAGGGAAAAAAGACAAAGTGAAATGAGTCTCAAAATAGGACTGTCAAGTTCTTTTCTGGTAGAGCTGATATTAATTTTTAATACTCCATCTGTGATCAGAAGTRAAGAAAGACCTTTAGTTCTCAGCACAAATCTTTTTTGAGCACACTTATTTTTCATTGCAGACGTTATATATTCACTTCTGTGATTCACAGACTTACTTGTATGATTTTTTCTTGCTTTATGGCTGTCCRAAAGAGTCACTCTTTGGCCTTATCTTGAACTAAGACCACAAAATGCATTACCAGCAGCCCCTCATCAGTAATCCTGCTTGGCTACTTTGTGTGTAGGAGTAATAAGGTAATTCACTTTGGAGCCTTTGATGGGAGATCATCCTCATGTCAGTTCTGTCTCTTTATTGCTTAAGATTAAATAATAATGAGTGCTGATGGTCGGGTTTAGTGATTAGTGTGTGCTATTTTGCACTTGTTTTTTCTGTCTATTAAGACTGTATTTATTACAACTTTAATCCCTTTGTGGTCTTGTGCTAACATCTGGTGCTGGGTTCCCTTCTAGATTTACTGTCACTTGTATCTYTGATCAGGGCTGAATTTTAACTACATGAAATTTCCCCCTAACCATAAGAAACTTTTCAARTGGCTTCACATCTTACTGATTCGCCCAAGAAAGCACAGAGTGCATATGAAGGGTTTGGTAAAAGGAAGGCACATATTAATTGAATCTCTCCAGGATGGCAAGGTCTCCTCCTGTTCTAATTGCGCTCCTTTACATTAAGATATGATCAGTTCTGCGAATCACTTGGAAGTGCTACAAGCAGCTAATTTTGTGGGTCCATGGCTTATTTAATCTGTGACAAGTCAGACAGAAGATGAAAACAAAATTTAATTATCACTAGGAGTACCTTTATTGAATTTAAATTAACTGATCTTTTAAGATMTATAATTTATGTACTCCCCAAATATCTATTCCTCTTAACAAATGGGAAGCTCTGAATAGCATATGTATTTTTACAGTAAAATAAATAGTCTTTTATCTGCATGTATGTACATTTTTATTAGAAATRTATTTTTGGAGAGGATTTTTTTTGTAACCCTCTAATTTATGTGAACAGATTTTAACACTTGGAAGTTGAGCTAGGAGTCCTGGAGAGCCTTCCTCACATCTCTGCTCGTGCATGAAGCACAGTCAAGGCATAGGAGGATAAGATCATGCAAAGAGGCCTAGAAGAGTTCTTTTCTTTTCTTTTCTTTTCTTTTCTTTTCTTTTCTTTTCTTTTCTTTTCTTTTCTTTTCTTTTCTTTTCTTTTCTTTTCTTTTCTTTTCTT
>PTEX01000005.1:5686558-5739067 GCA_003342815.1 Eudromia elegans | reverse complement strand
CTCTTCTCTTCTCTTCTCTTCTCTTCTCTTCTCTTCTCTTCTCTTCTCTTCTCTTCTCTTCTCTTCTCTTCTCTTCTCTTCTCTTCTCTTCTCTTTCCCTTCCTAAATGCACTTACACCTTCTGAAGGGCCAAATCTCCTGAATTAATCTAAATTACTGTAAAGTGTCTTTAAATCCTACCTGGTGAATTTACACTGAAATAGATGCGATGAGCTCAGACATCCACTATTCCAGCCTCTCTGGGCGGGAACTAACACCTAGTGGGAGATAACACAAGCTATGAGGAAACATTTTCACTTGCMGTTTATGCCCTTCAGAAAGTTGATATTCAGGCACCACCAGCTTTGTTTATTGTTCTGTCTCACATGACCAGAGTCTACAGTAAAGGAGAAGAAAAGCAAAGAAACAAACAAACAAAAAAAAATGGGTAATGAAATTCAGTCTGTATCTGACAGATCTTCAAGATCTCTGGACTAAATCTCTCCGACAGCAGAGAACACAAGTATGTTCAGTGTACAGTATTTAATCCTACTTTAAGTACCTGCCAAACAGACATAAAAAGAGCAAAGGGGTTTGGTATTTAGTCCTGTCTGAGGATTTATGGAGGGCTGCAGTAACAGGAACTCTAGGCTGGCAGAGAGCTTGCTGATCAGAAGGGGCTAATTTATAACACAAGCTTGTAAAATTATTTTACTWATGTTATTGTAGTGATTCAGGTGCAAATGATTAAATCCAGATGCTGCTGCTASATCTGCCACTCTTTCCTTAAGGAAGCAAGAAAATTTGCAAGAGAGAGAGACAAGAGCCTAAAAGAGCTCCTGGGCATGTGCTTATGGTCTAGGGTAAGATGTAGATGAGGAGGATGAATAAACAGGCAGAGTTTTGCTCCTGTCATTTAAAACTGTGGGTCCTTAAAGACCCTGCATAGCTATGGACAGAACCATGGAGAAATGTGAGGTGACTCCAAAGCGCGTGTGCCCCTCATTGCAGCAAGGGGTAAAAGTGCAGCTGGTCCTGGATACTCCTCACCAGGGTAGAGTCCTGGACCTCACCTGGGCATGTGGCCATGAGAATGTTCCCTGTTTCTTTCATGGAAAAAAACAGCTATTCTCAAGTGAATCCAAATGAGTGTTCCCAGTGTGGTACATCACCTATACTTTGTCTCTGCAGTATTTACAATTAAGTGTGGGCACAGTGTCATTGCCCCTATGGCCAACGGAGCTGCTGAGGGCAGGTGACCATGGTTTGCCCTGCTGTGGTTTGCCAGCATGCTCTGGGGAAGCATCACAAAATGAACTTGAGTTTGCTGCCATTCTAAAAACATGATCCTAAAGTACATGGCATCTAAACTAGAGCTATTGGCCTGACTTATGGTGGAGGGAAACCACAGGATATAATGTCTAGGTTAAGGGATAAGAGGTGGTGAGTTAGAAATCACAGGCACAAAAGAAAAACTAACAACAGGAGATGAGAGAAAAGGGCAAGCTTATTGCACTGCAGCCTCTGGAGAGCTGTTCCTGAGGTGGGACTCCCCTCAGTGGGATATGTGGTGGATGAGACCTCTCMTTCCATACTCATGAGGGCAGCAAATGATTTCAAGGAAGACGTCAACATTTTCTGGGAATGTGGTTCAGCTTCTGTTTGTAGGTAGAATCTCCTACAGCTTTTTCCAGTATAAGGGATATATCCTTATCACTTATGTGATATCTAGGTGATTATTTCTGAGGGCAGCCTGAAACCCTTCCCTTTAATGCCTTGTCCAGCCACAGAGTGAGATTTGGGGATAAGCGCAGCCAGAAGGGGCCTTCAGAGGTACTTGGGGATGGACTGGAATCCAGAGCAGYTGTTCCCAGGCCGGGCAGAAGGTGAAGAACATCCTGCCCTTACAGATGTGTGTCTTTACAGTCTTTCCACTGAAGGTCTAGGCTTTCTCCTGTGTGATCAGGAGGAAAAAAAAGGCAGCCAAACTACACTCTTCTACTCCTAGAATTCTGTTTTGGACTCCTGACAAACTGGGGTGCTGTTTGCCCCTGTCGTTGTACCCAGGATGGACTCTGAAGTCTCCCAATCTAGTAGAAATTACTAGTCMCAAGAGGAACCACTCAGCTCCACAGACTCTGGTAGCAGCAGGTCTCTTTTCTGCGGAGGGTCCCAGTCCATCCAGGGTGTAATCCTTCCCCAGCACAGCAAGGAGCAGATTGCTTTTGGAGACACACGCAGCCTCTTCCTGCCCTGCCAGCCTCCTTTGTGCTTCCCAGCAGGGGCTTCATTGGATTGCATTATCATAGAGCACCGAGCGAGCGTCTCTACAGCCCCTGTGACATGATGGTGGCGTGAGGCAATGTGCTGGGACAGCAAGGACAGACCCCTTGCTCCTGGGCTCTTCAAAGGGACACGCGCTGCCTGGAAAGGCAGCCTGCTTCCCGCTGTTCTAGTCCCTGAGAAACAAAGCAAAACAAAGCAAAAYGCACACATGCTTCCCCCCAAAAAAAGGACAGAAAAAGGGAGTTTTTCTACAGGTAGGCAAGACAGGAAGAATTCTTTTGATTCCTTAGGTTTCCTATCTAAGGAAAATGCCCCCCACCCCTTTTGCAGAGGGATAAAAACAAACATCACTTTTTTTTTTTTTTTTTAAAGGAAGTGGAAAAAATCAATTTAAGATAAATTCTAATCAATTTCTACCATCCAATTACCTACTGTTGTTACCTATTTTTGTTTTGGGATCTTCTCCAAGTTCTTGTGACAACGCTCTTTTTTCAAAGGASAGAAAAGCTTATCAGCTCTCCAGGTTTTCTCAGGGAAAGCGACTGTAGTTTTCAAGCAGGCCGGCCGGCCCGGGAGGAGCGTGCSGAGGGGGAGCCGGTGGCTCTCGCTGTGCTGCAGCGGCGGCAGCTCCGCGTTTCTGCCCTGCTGTGCTTAAGCTCGCACTTAGGCTGGTTGCGAAATACCAGCAGAAAGTATTTCTGCAGGCAGAAAGTTGCTCTTTGCCGCCTGCTTTTCCTTTGCTCTTGTGCTTTATGTCCCTCTGTTTTCCCTGGGCAGGCTCCGTTCTCGGCGTCAGGAGGCTCTAACGGGAGACGCTCTTTAAGGAAGCTCCSGTTCCCTTGGAAAAAGACCAAGGGCGTGAGGCCCTTGGTGGGAGCATGGGCAGATCCCTACAGGGACCCCCCTTCCCTTTGGCTTTCAGTGCAATTACAAAGCAGTCCGTGGTGGGGAGGCAGGCGGAGGGGGATCTGCTCCTCCCTCCACTCCCTCTCGGATCCTTTTGCTTTCCAAGCTCCAATGTTCCCTGAAATCTGAYGCCGGGGCTGGAACCGCTGCGCGACGTGGGCATGCCCTGGCCGTGCACCGGCCTCCGCTCCCGCGGCCAGAGCCGAGCGGCGGCTCTGAGCTGCGGTCCCCGGCGCCCCTCACTCCCCAGGATGCTCCCCAGGATCCTGCTCCTTCTCAGCGGGCTGCTCAGGGCCACAGAGCCGGCCCCTCGCTGCGAGCCTGGCCAGGAGACCCTAGGTAAGGCTGGCGACCCCCAAGCACAGCTTCCTTCTGCCTCCCTTCGGCTGGAGGCGAGYGGGGAAAARGGCTCYGGCTTGGAGGACAGGGAGGCTGAAGCTCTAGGATGGAGAAGAGGGCTGAGCTCTTTGGAAAACTGCGGGSTGATGGGGTTGATATTGGGACTGTRTCTGGGAAGCRCAGCCAGGAAGAAAAGCAGTGGGGTGACTCTGTAACAGCCTCCCCCCCACAAATTTATGATGCAAGGGGATGCAGTGCTTCCCTTTTACTGCCTTTCAAGGCCATATATGCATGTGCCTATCTGGGTTTCCCCTCCATAGGATCCCCCCTTGCTAGCTTGGGAATGCAGCAGATCATCTCGGGCTCTGGCCCGTCCTTCTAGGAATGTGGGAGTYGGATTGCTAGAAGGTGAACTTTCGACCTTGTGCTTTTCTGTTGAAGAAAATMTTTTCCTTACATTCAGCTTTAGGTCACTTATTTCAAGTCCAAAGCATGAAAAGATTTATTGGGGTCTGACAGCTCTAGGGTGTGTTTTAACTTGCTCTAAACAATATGGAATTTGTGTGAACTGATTAGCTGGAAAGATAGATTCACCTATCAGGATAAAAGACTGGGCAGGAATGATTTGGTACCCTCATTAAAAAGTTTTGGTTCAGTAACCAGCTGACTRTTAAAAAGATATTGTAAAAATATGTGATTTTTTTTTTTTATAAGAAAAGATTAATTCAGATTCTATTTACAGGAGGACAATGGAGAGAGAAATCCAGAGTAACTCTGAATAAAATGTCAAATCAAATACAATGAAAAGGTCAATTCCAGGAAGGCAGTAAGAGAGAGGGCTCTCTTACTAGTAAGCATAAAGTGATCTTCCTTTACTCTTACTGAAAACCCAGAGAGTTCAAATTCCAAATGATTTGGAAAAAGAAAAAACGTATCATAGGAAAAGGTCAAAGTTAACCTAAAATTGACCTTAATGTCACTCAAGGAAGTTCCCAGTACTGGAGTTTTTAAATACAAGTCGTAGCCTGGCACGAAGCTTCTGCCCAGTGCAATCCGTGTGCCATGCACTGGGTCTAATTGGAGGGAGCSCTTCCCACGGACATCAAAGCGAGGGCTGCCACAGCTGGCAGGGTATTTTTGGGTAGTGCTGCACAAAGAGGAGTGTTGTGGGCTATTTGTAGCCCGTTACAGGAAGAGGCTCTGTGGTTTGCCGCAGGCCCTTTCGCTCTGAGGTCTGATCCTACTCCAGATCCAGGCGACTGCAGTTTTGCTTCGGGGTATCTCTCCTGTGGACCACACGTTTATAAATATAGATGGATAATGTATGATATAGAGAGTAACTGTGGTTTGCAGAATGACTTGGAGGTGTCTGTGCTGGCCTTATGGAAGAGTTGAGGAAGGGCAGGCAGCACAGATGCACCCTGAGTATGCCAGGGCTGGACCCCCAAAATATGGCCCTAGAAAGACGACTGGTGATAGGGAGCATCACCTGCCCATGTCGCTTCTGCTCTGAGTGCAAGGTGAGGAAGGGGCATCCGTCTTCCAGAGGGCTGTGGCCCAGGACATACTGGATTGGCCTGGAAAATCAGATCTCCTAAGGGTCTTGCTTTAGCAAGGGGGCAAGAATTTCAAGTTCCTGCAATGCCAGTGGTGTTCGTGGGGCAACTGTGTAGGGGAGCTCCTCCTCTCAGTGGCTGGGGCAGTAGGTTACAACAATTGCAGTGTTTTCAATGGGAGCTTGTCCACGACTTTTTTACTCTCCAAATGCAGCTGTGGAATAAATTTCAGTGGCTCATCAAAGCTGAGGGGGCCTGGAGCAGGACACAAGCCATGAACTTCTCTGGGGCATGAGAGAATAAGAGATATCAATGCCTGACATCCAGCTGCATTGGAGCTGTCTTCTGAAAGTTTCTGGCCTTCTGAAGGGTGTTTTCTGTGCCTCAGTTTCCCCTTTGTTTTCCCCATGGGAATCCCTGCTCAGTCTCAAGATAGATTACTCCCTTACCCTGCTGGGAAGTTGCATGTTCCAGCCCCTGCTGAGTTTTATTGGCCTCTTTTGGGGACGGAGGAGCACAACTCGGCATGTTGCCTCTGAAAGGTGGCCAAGCGTCATGGGGGGAGCCGACGGCACAGGTTCTATCTCCAGTAGCAAAACCTGTTTTACCTGAGCCTGTTTCCTGCATGTCCTGACCGCTGACTGATGCATCTCRGGGGTAAGGAGGTAAATGCAGCACTTTATAGCAAAAGTAAAAGGAAGGTAGAGGCAGGCAGGCTGACCGCTCAAAGCACCAAAAGCAGATGACTTTCTTTGCAGTCGGGGCCAACTCTATTAYTGAGAAGCAACCAGTGGCCAGGCTAAGCTTGCAAAATATCAGAGATAGCATAATATTTCCCCATTACTCATATTCAGCTGCTTGCTGCCRTTCCCTGGCTGCTCCCACCGATGAGATTTCCCAGGAAAGTGTTCAAACGCCCGTGCGAATCCCCCCRGATGTCCCGTGGGTGGGCAGGGGGCTGGCAGTGCGGCGGTTTCCCTTGGGCACAYGGCCTGGTCCTGCAGAGCCGTGGGGCGCTGGGGACACGGCGCAGGCTGGCTCAGGGGCAGCGGGTGCCTGTGCCAGGGTCCTCGCTGCCGTCTGTGGTGCCACCGTGTGGGCTCGCGGGCTCGCAGGCGGCTTGCAGAGGGCTCCATGCCGAGGGTTTTGGAGGCAGAAGGGATGCCTGCTGCGGGCAAAGGATGCCTGCAGTAAAACTCAYGCCTTGGAGCGTTTGTAAGCCGCTTCAGACAAACAGGATATGCCATCGGAGGTCACATCGGAGGTTGTTTTGTTGGAGGGCTGCTGAGACGCGGAGAGCACTGAGCCTCTCTGCTATGTGCTTCCTTCTCCTCCTCCTCCTCCTCCCATGCCCCTCAGGTCTCTTCTCCCTCTGCTCTTTAGCTTGAAATTGTCACCCCTGGGGCTTCTGTCTGAGCCTCACAAAAAGGGGTCAGCAGGGATTGGGGTTGCAGTAGAGGGACATGGGAGAGCTGAGGAAGGAAAAATCACTAGTGTCAGTTCAGTGTAGAGACACTTTATTCCCTCTCGGACCCAAAATAGATGTTGTGGCACTGGTTATTCTAAGCTACAGTCCTGTGCAAGATTGATTGTGTGCTGGAAAGCCAGAGTGACTGGGGAACTGGCCTCTCTTATAGATGCTGTATGTTCTCCCTCTGCTCCTCCAGTGATCCCATTTCCACACTGTGTAACGACTTAYTGTGGCTCAAGAAAAGGGAAAGCATCCTCAGGCTGGCCCGATCTTCACAGGACATAAGTATGTTAAACACACGTTCTCAATGCTTGTTTCTGGCAGAAAAACCTACAAGCCCATGTCTCTGCACGCACAATGTCAAGCAGAGCCTCTCCAGCTGCTCCCATGTGCAGCAGTGACCTCCCTGGGAAGGCAGAGCTGGGGCTGCTCCTCTGCCTCGGGGTCTCTGTGGTGGGCACATCCCTCACCCATCAGGCTGGCACCGGGAGAAGCGGGTCACGGCACCCTTGGGAAAAGCCAGCCTGTGGGAACGTCTCCTGCTGCGCCCGAGACGGGTGGCCAAGTCCTGTCAAAACAAACAAACAAACAAAAGGCAAAATTATTGTCTGCAGTGCTCACAAGACAAGAAATTCCAAGCATATGAGGCCAAACTCTTGCAAACTCATCCCAGATCATGTGAGTTATTCTGGATTCCCATCACTGACTGCAAGGAGAGCTTGCCCTAATTTTTTCTGGGTAATTGTTATTCCAGTAACACTGAGCCTAAGTGACAYTTAACATGGGACATGGAAAGAGAAACCACTACTAATGTGGTGAAAGTAAATTGATGTTGAAAATATAATGATCAGGTATTTCCTTTTACCACAGTTTATGACCACTCATTCTTGCTGYGACAAAGTCTTCCTCCTTCCTGGATGTTGCTCTTTGAAGTCAATGGAGTTTATGTTGCAAGAGTTAAAACACAAATTTAACCCTCTTTTCTTTATACTGCTGTATCACCAGTGACTTAATTGGCATTGCTTCAGTTTRTCAGGGATATAGCAAGAAAACTGGCTCTAATATGAGATTAAGGCATGCATTTAAAATTTCCAGKGCTGTTAAACTATTAGTCAAGGCTGATGGACTATCTTTCTAACACAAAAATACTTCATTTGGATGAAACTCAAATGCCTGCAGTGTGACCAGGTGTGACCACGATTACAACCTCTTGCTTGTATCTGAACAGATGAAAAGATAAGCTTATGGCAGAGGGCTACATGGGCTGCCTACAGAGGGTGGAATGACATTTTGGCAAAGGCTGTCAAAGGATTGTAKCATCCAAGACAAAAACCTCAGCGTATCAGACTTGAGCCTCTGTCTTGTGAGGTTTAACAACCAAAACAAAGGCAAGTCTTTGGCCAAWGGTAAACCCCTCAGTACAGCATCCTTAGATAGTGGGAACTGAACCACAGAGAATACATGGTCACAAAGCAARGCTAGGCTGGACTCGCTGCTCCAGRTCTCAGGCCAGGATGGCAGTTTCATCCTGCTTCCCCAGTTACCCTAGCAGAAATTCGCTCCTTTAGAGAYGATGGGTGTAGAGGTTTYCYGACCTCCTCATCCCCCGCWGGTGACTACAGCAACAGTATCCTCRCACCTCCTAGAGCTGAGCWGGTTTCTCCTTCCCTCCCAGACCAGACACTGAAARATGGTCCCTACCTGTCTCCACCTCACCTTGGTTCACAGCGGAAGCATGTTCAAAGACAACCCAGCTGCACGTGCAGCCAAGCAACAGCATTCATCTAATTTAGGACTGCAGGGTGGTTCCGTTGCTTTCTTTTTATTTGCCTTTTGTTTTCCCACCTGGTTGCTTTTCCCCTCACGGCTTGGAAAATATCGCATCTGAAGGAAAAAAAAAAAAAAATTTTTTTTTTCTTCTATTCAAATCTTTTATTTGTGAGGACTCCCTTGAATGGGACTTACTCCCTGGAGTGGGACTTACAAATCAAAGCCACATTTAGGGTGGCAGCAGGCAGTTGTGTTGCTGTAGGTACTGAGACTGATGGTGGGAAGAGGCAGGAAGGCGACGTCATTCCTTTGCTCTTCTTAGGTTCTACAACTGCTCAAGTTCTATCTAGACAATTAGAAATAGTGCAGAATTTCTCTGAGATTGGCTTTGACCTGTTGCTGAGGGTCTGCAGATTGTCATCAATATTGGCCCAAAAGTCTGCAGGCCTCATGCGCTCATATCACCTACAAGAAAAGCTTCATCCAGTGGATCCACTTGAGATCAGCCCAGCAAGAGAAACATTCCTGCAAAAGCCAGGCTGCAGCTGTCCCTGCTGCAGGAACAGTGTCAAGGTAATCAGTGACTGGATAAAAATGGGTGTTTAATAGAATGCCAGGACGCTGATGCATTAGGAAGAAGGATGATTAATAATAGACAATGGTTTCTCTCTTCCCACTGTGATCTTGCTCTTCAAAGCAAAGGCACATTAGGCATTAATCTCCTTCAGGGGCCTTCAGACCTCTTCATGTGGCCCTTCTGTTCCTGTTTGCAATCACATTGATTCCTTTGGGGAGCTGCAGCAAATGCTGAAGCAGAAGATTAGTAGCAGGAGCAGAGTCCTGAGCTGGCAGTATTGATGGGTCCAAAAAAGGAGTTAATCGCATGGGCTGCTTTTTGCAATCTCTTTTGCATCTCCTCCCTTGCTCGGCTACACCACCACATCCTTCCTCGGCCTTTAGCCTTATCTCCTCTCTGCTCCTCATGTACCTGCTGCTGGAGGTCTGAATGCACMAAAGTATTCCCTGCACCCCTGCCAGGCTTGTGCTTGTGCCGTGGTCAGGAGCAGCCTCAGCTTTGCTGTCTCCAGGTGCTGTTGCCTTCATTTTGCAAAGGCTTGCAACCCTGGGACATTACATGCTGTGGCTTATAGCAAATTTTGTCTCATCAGTGTTGCAGGGTAGATTTTCATTGCAAAGRCTGACTCAATGAACCATGTAAAACAGCAGGAAAATAAAAAAGGAGTAATGCTAACAGAATTAGAAACTGAAATGCTTTGCTTGGAAAAGCAAAGGTTTTGTCTATAAACCATCTAAAGCTAATATGTGTGTCGTCCAGATTAACATAGGATCATAAAAAAAACAAAGAATCTCGTAGGGTGTGTATTTTGTACAGCGTAGACGATCAGATCTAGTCCTATCTGTCAGTCGTAACAGCACAACTGTGTAAGCTTTGTTGAATAGTTTACATAGTTTGAAATTAAGATTGGCCCTTGGGCTGATGCCATATCCACAGGCACTCAAGTCTCCTTTTGGCTCTTGAGATGGCTACTAGCCAAACTGTGGCACTGGCAGTAGCTGTTGAGCTCAGTTGTCTGATTTAGGGTTAATCACAGCAGCCTGGTTCTTTCAGTGCTGAATCATCAAGGGGAAAAAATGTAAGCTTGGCAGTAAAATATGTACGTCCTGCATTGTAGATTTTCAAGCTTGCCTTTGCAAATTAAAAGCAGAAGTGTATATATAATAGAGAGGGCTCAGAAAGCTTGAAATGGCTTTTCTCCTCTTCAAGCAGTTATTTTTATGCATAATCCTAAATAGAAACTGTACTAGTGAAAGGACTTTTGTACCTCTGGTAGAATAGAGAAAGCATAAAAATTGAAAAGACTGGTCAGGATGAGGGAAAAAACTCCCTGTATTAACCTGTCTGCGGGTGCGACTAGGAGASAGCAGCACTGTCATCCTCTGAGCCCAGGGAAATCTCTGCTCCAAAAATGGAAGAGGTTTAAGTTGTGCCAAGCCCTCCAGAAGCAGGGGCTGTCAAGGAAATCTGAAGATGTGAGAAGCTCTATGAATCCTATTGCCTGCTGTTTCTCTGATGAGCAAAAGAGAAGGGGACAACGGGACTCCTGCAGCAGGCCTTGCTGGAGCTTACACAGAAGCTGTGGGCACTTGGTGGGTTGTTTGGCAGCCCCAGGACTGTGGAGGAGAGTGTGCAGCTCCACGAGATCCCTGCTGCACAGGCAGGCAGGTTCTGGCCCAGCTACGTGCATTCATAAACTACACTTATACGTAAGTACAGGCGCTGCAGAATTATCTTTGGCCCTTGCAGAGCCGCACCCTGCGAGACATATGCGCACATTGGCATTAGGAAGCAGGAAACGTCCAAACACCACATCAGCACACATGCACATTTAAGACCTGCTTTATAGCAGAGCTTTTCCCTCCTGCTTTTATGTGCATTAACTCCCAGTATCCTGAAAGCTTGCGTTGCTTCGCTCCTGTGCTCTTGCTCGGCAGAGAGGTGGCTGATGTACAGGACGGTGGTGGAGATGGGCTTTCTCATGGSTCTCCTCTGAACACGGGTTGCAGATTGGGACCCTGTCTGAGCGGCAGTGTGATATTGTCTGCTCTGCTGCTCCTTGAGGCCAYAGACTAGACATTGCTGGCCGCAGGGTGGTATGCTGCAAATATACACGCCTTGGATTTAGCAATAAGGGGAAGGAGTCCACAAGGAGGCTTGGTAGCGCCAAGCTGGTGAGGAATATGCCAGCACAAAGTAAACGGCTGAGCTTTATTCTTTGGCTTTTGTAGAGCTGTATCAGTTTAATACATGCTGAAGGATGTAACTTAAGTTGCTATGGGAAAGACACCTGTGTAATGGAGTGTGGAATTGGGTTCCTCATCTGAGGAATAAATCTATCATCCCCAAGTCAACGTATTGTTAGTGGGTATTATTAGCTGTTTAGCTGATGAATTGCTTCTCCTCACAAATACTGTAAAAGCAAACTGTAAGGAGGAGGTAGCAGACAGTCTGAAACCAGAGCTCTCTTACGTTAGCATCTCTTCCTGATYACAAATTGATCCAGTTCTCTAGTGAATCCAGCCATGGTATATGACKTAGTAATTTTTCATGTGTCTCTTCCATCAGCTGTCCATTCCTGCATGGCACCTTTCCTCCTAGCCAACTGGACAGAATAACTGCTGCTTTTTGGAGAGCCAGAGCAAAGGGAATCAACAGCACCATGCCCAGTTCCAGCCGGCTGTATTTTCCCTTTGGTTTTCTCTGCTTGTTCCAGTTGTTGCCGGAATATGTTTTCCTCCAGCTGAATAAGCAGAATATTGAGACACCATTGGGAACAGGCTTATGCCACGTATCAAACTGACTGATGGGGATAGCACTCCTGCATGGTAACAACAGTCTGGAAAACTGTGTATGCCTTACTTGCATTATTTGATCTGTATATGTCAGAAAAATGAACAARAAGRACATTTGTAGCTGGGTCACAGAGCCAGCAAGAGTCAAAGGTGGCTCTCATCCTTGAGGGAATGTGAGCAGTCACAGAAAGACCATTCAGACTCCCTAAATGATCCCACCTATAACTTCAACAAGAGCACATGACCCCATAGCTAAAATTAGAGTAGCTGCAATGCTGTCATTTTCTGCTGAGGAGAAAAGAAAAAGCACTAAACATTTCTTAGCCACCCCTCAAGATGATGAAGGAGACATACCACTAACAATGTTGATTGTAGCCAGAGATAATGTTACCCAGCTGGTTGGGATTCGGCTCAGCTCTCACCTGTCCCATTCACACCAATTTTCCRCCCTCTGTATGAAACATTTGTTTGGATCCAAAATGGGGCCAAGGCAGCATGAAGTTGTAGTCATGATGGGGCAGGCATAGCCGGACTCAGGCCAAGAGGGACATCCAACCTTACGAGCAAGAATAATTGGAGGAACTCTTGCTAATGAGTGATCAGTCCTTTCTGTGTCCAAGCTAACACTGTACAAAATGTTATTTTCCTGATTATCCTCTTRTGTAAAAGTAGATACAGTACCTGGCAGAGTTGGCCTTTTTAGAAATTCCTTGACCTTAATAACTATCTCACTGAAGGAACTGGGCCTAAAGGAAATGCATTGAGGTCCTATGATGGAAGGAACTATTGATGAGCTACATATTATTGAATATATTTAGCATGATACACCAAGTCGTAAAACAAACTTGCATGGATATAATTCTTTACAGCTTGCTCATTACCAGAACTTGCTGGTGTTGGAGATGAGATATTTCTAGCAGTTCTGATCCCTCATATATTTTATGAGGTAATGCGGATCAATGACAATTCAGAACAAAGAACCAGACTTATTTCCAGTTAAACCTCTCTCTCCAAGATAAGGTTCCAAGGTTAAATTGATCCCCACTGTAATGATTTTATTTTGGCTAGAGAATGATCAACTCATTAGCAACAGCCATGAAGATGACTACATTTAATATATTTGGATTATAAGTTGAAAATTCGTATAGTGCAAATAATGGAAAACATAATAAATGTGGTTTTCTGAGAACAAATGCTCAATTCACTGGGCAAGAAGCTAGCTGCCTGTCCCTCCARTGAGAGTCATTAAGAATCTCAATACAGCCAAATCTCCAGTGYAACATAAGCAAAACAGACCCTGCAGTGTTAAAAACCTTGCATGTGACTATTTAGCTCCAGTGGGATGAGAAGAGCTCCACAACTTATTTTAGCAGCAGTATTTTTCTTTAGTTGCCAGAATTAGAGAAAATCAATACAGACTTATTGGTTAAAGGAGTAAAAGAAGCCTCTCCTGGGTCATGAGATCAAGCTCCTTCAAAACCAAAAGTGCTTGCTCTATTGGGTCTAGTAAATAAAGGTCTATGGGGATCTGACCGCTCTCCCTAACACGTGAAAAGGACAGGCACCAGGGAGCTCAGAGASCWATTTAAGCTAAGGGACAGTGCCGGTACAGGAGCATTTGAATATAAACTGGTGATGAATTTGAATATAAACTGGTGATGAATACTTTTAGGCAGGAAATTAAAAGGCAATTTCTAACCATTAGAGGAGTGAGTTTTTGCAAAAGATTTCCCAGGAGAGTAGTTGGAAAGGAAAAAAGTGTTTTGAGATGTTATTAAAAGGGTTATGAAATGTAGTTACTACAGAAAGGATTAAATAGGATGGGGAAGAGATATGCCCCTCATACCCACCAAAAGCGTAATTGCCTCAGGAGAAGGATACACACAGTGTAAGAGGTCACTGATAGATTTGCTAGGCCAAGATCCATGAAGCACGTTGGTATATTCAAGAGGACTCAGGTGGGCTTTTAGATTAAATTGTATTCCTGAAGACCTACATTCACATCAGTGACATTTCCTAGGCGCCTGACTTACTGTTTGCAGTGCCTAGAAAATGTTGTCATGCTGGGCAGGTGTCATTCTCAAGGAGGGAGCCAACCGACCAATTCCTCAGACAGGCATTGCAAAGTCCTCCCTTTTTGAGGTGCATCAGATCCTCTTTTATTCATTTCACTCAATTGCATTGAATTGTGTTGCATTGCATTTTAGCAGACAAATAAGATGGTTGGAGAAGGACTTTTGTAATACAGTTACAAAGGATTAGAGTTGGGCTTTCATTTACTATAGCTTTTATATTCCCCTTCAGTCAAAGGACTTCAAATATGTCTCCATTGTCACTGCCTCAATAATGTATGTTTTGAAGCTGCCCAGGGCAAAGGGGAGGAACCCAGCTTGAAACTTGCATGTGGAAGTTGAGCCATWTTGGAGGAACAATTCAAGATATTTCCTGGCAGAGAGAGAAAGCTTCCGGACTGAAGACCCTTATCTCAGCATCCCTGTGCCTACAGTCTCTACAGGTGTCAGGCCTCTTTTGTCGGAGTGTTCATACACAGCAGAAATTATTATGAGGAACAGCTAGTCTCACTCCTGTGCAATTTCAGTGATACAAGTGGGATAATACATATTTTATAAACAGGACATTGAAAACTTTACTTTTGCTCTGGTTATAGATATAACGTTTCAGTTATTTTCCCTTTTTTACTGAAATCTAATAGTAGGTAAACTTTCCTCTTGGTTTGGCATTTAATCCAAGGTCCAAACATATAATATATGACAAGCACCAGGGTGTTAGGCTGCGTGCATGTGTGGTGTGCATGTGTGTGCCWTCAAGAATACGTGCTCGGTCACGCTGCTGGTTGGACCTGGGACACGGAGCGGTGGCAGCCTGACCTCCTTTGGGCTTCAGGAATTGTCCACATTTAGCAACACACGGATATTGCTGTCCCGTAATGCTTTTGTTTTGTTTCTRTTTGCAGGACAGTGCCAAACTGTGCAAAAAGGTATGATGTGACTTTGCTCTCTCTCCGTGTGAAATCTCCAAGCCTTAAGTAATTCTTCATTATTGCTTGTCMAGTTTTCCAATGTTGATACTGTAACAGGTCTAGTCACTAGAGAGAGGTTCTCCCTGTCACAAGGTAGGATTTTGCTGTTGTGGCATTAGTATCACTTATTATTAGCCAAAGACATTAGGAAGAGAATGTGGCACAAACATGGGCCACTGCTGTAATATCCAGTATTTCTGCAAAAAGAGACATAGCCCTATTACTTTCACATTTTTGCTGGTTAAAGTCATTATAAACATCTTTTATTCCTTGGCTCTTAACTTGGTTTCTTAAAGTAAACTATAGTTATGAGATGTATATATGTGTAATGGACATGTTTGTTTAAGAGTCTGRCATTTAAACTCTGTGTTTAAACTCTTTCTGTTTAAACTCCTTTCAAACTCTGTGCATTTTCAAACTTCACAGAGGAGCTAAAGTTTGAAAGCTATAAAATTCTCATAATTTTTGGGCAGGCAAGCAAAGAAGACAGATATCCTCGTGATACCTTCCCCACTTAGGAGAACGCATCAGCTTGGTCTCACAGGTTTAATGTTAGAGAACCCTTACGGTGATCGGACAAATGCACTTTATTCTGGCATCTCAGTTTTTACCATATTAGACACAAACAAATTCTCACCTCAACAAGAGACTTTTCTCTCTTGTGATTTATCTGGCTTTTAATAAGCTCATACTGTACTCTTAATTTTAATCAAATAAGATTTAACTGAGCATGAGATAGTAATCCACTGSACACTAGGATTCATTCATTTTCCTGCTCTCCCACCCACGTGTTAAGCCAGGTCTGCTTGAGCTTTCTGACCAGAGATCTGCCGTTTCATTTGTGTTCAGGCATTGAATTAGAAAAATAATCTTTTTTCAGGAGGTGTGCTACACAGTTGGAAATTCCTGGTGCTCCATAAAATTGTCATATATCATTTCAGTTCTGAAYGACATCTATTTGCATCAAGCTATTCACACTCCATTTCCAAATCAGGAATATTTTCTAGACCTTTTTATATATGGTTTGGGGGATCCGATTCATTTAGGAATATAGCAAGCTGTCTAAGAGCCAAGAGAAGGAAAAAAAGAAGTTTATCAAACATGTTTTTTGCTAGGCTGATCTTGAACTAATTCTTCCATTCAGAATATCTATGAAGCAAATTATTTTTCCTGTTTTTCTTCCTACCCTCTTCCTAGCAAAATGTGTGGACATCTCCTTAAGTTCTTGTACTGATGTTGCCTATACTCAGACCATGTATCCTAACTTACTGGATCAGAAGTCCCGACAAGTGATAGAGTACAGCTCTGAGTACATTCTCATAAGCGTCCTCCACAACCTGCTCCAAGGAGAGTGCAACCCGGATCTGAGGCTCCTGGGTTGCTCCGTGCTGGCCCCGCAGTGTGAGAAGGACAAAGTCATCAAGCCCTGCAGACACGTCTGTGAGCACCTGAAGAAAAATTGCCTCCCCGCATTCGATGCAATAGACATGGCTTGGCCGTATTTCTTAGACTGTGACCGTTTTTTTGCTGGGGAAGAAGAGGGATGCTTTGACCCGCTGGCAAAGCTGCGAGGTAAGGACGGAGGCTCTGCTCACATCTCTGCTTGACTCAGATAGTAAAGTCTTYTCTCGCTGAACTCAACTGATGCAGTTAGATGAACTCTTCCCTCAGTGATAACTGCCCAAAATATTTAAAGTATTTTATCAAAAGCTGAAATTTTAAGGTGCTTGTAAGTTTATGAGAGCTTAACAAGCTTAATAGCTCATTAAAATAATCTCATTTGTGATTATTACAKATTTTTACTTAAAGGAAAAAGATCYCGATAAMTGAAGACAGCTGAATCATATCAAAAATAAATTTATTCCACAGAATTCAAAGGCAAAAATCCATACATTTGTTCCTGAGTTGCACTTGGCATTTTATTTAAATGCATCAAGTGTCAAAGTACAGCTAGAGATTGGAAAAATAAGAAGCATTGTGCATATACATTARTCTGTTTTTTGCATACAAAGTATGCTGCAGTAAAAGATGTAAAATGAATTCCATAGATGCAAGCTTTAGTTTGCAGCTTTTTGTTTTCTATAATTCCACTATTGGAAAAGCATATTTGTGGGAMAGTACACACATTTTTATTATCCTCTTTCCAAGCACCATGGTTTTTAAACGCTGTGCTATAATTTTTCCTCATAGGAGAACCAGAAGTTGAGGAAGATTTGCCTTCAGACTTGCCAGCAACTTTTATTCAGTTCAAACACCATTCATATTCCCAAATGGTGAACATTTTGAAGAAGACTGCTTCTAGATGCTCCCATATTGCAACAACTTACAGCATTGGTCGTAGTTTTGAAGGGAAGGATCTTTTTGTGATTGAGTTTTCAACCAAGCCTGGACACCATGAACTGCGTGAGTTATACCAGTGTTGATGAGGTAGATTGCTAAATTACACATCCTAAATCATTTAGAACTTGGGAGAAAGTCTCAGATACAGAAGTGTCTTTAGGATAGGAGTCCTTACAACTTTTCTGTGAAGAAGAATAGTGTCAGTGTCTGATTTTRCAGATCCATCATTGAGACAGAAAGGGCCAGATTTTTAAGTGGACTAAATCCTTCAAAATGCAGACAGATGAAAAATGCAGACAAAATGCATTACTGGGGAATATTAGATGTTATTTTCTAGTTACCAGCAACCAGCTCAAACACCTAACACCTGCCTAAATCCAGGTGGATTTCTTGGGGCCATTTCTACATACCAAGAGTCCCAGGTTGCTTCTCATCAAATCAATGCCAGAATCAGAGCAGTGCAACAGAACAGAACTAAATCTGACATTTCTGAGCTTATTTTCTGAGRCTAAGCTTGTTGTTCCTCCTGTTGMTCTGCTCCGCTGCTGAGGAGACTAAKGCTGATTTATTTACCACATTTCCCTGCCTGGGGTAGAGATATTTTGAGATACATTTTAAATTGTAGGATCATGGAAGAAGTCTTTAACAAAGCTGGGATTTGCATTCATGTTTCCTGGCCTATAATTCTTCCTTTTCTGCTTGAAGAATAGAAGTTGCAGGTGTCTTTGTTACATGATACTCCATTTCACACTRTTGGAATCAGTGTGAACATCATGAATTAGCTATATTTACCTTTTAAACTAAAACTCTGATATGGCATTAAAAAAAAAAAAAAAAGTATTCAATTGGAGAGTGGAAAGAAACGTGGATCCAGACCTGGAGTAACAGTTCGGTGGYCTAGGCTGGGCAGGATCAAAGGTGGAGATGAAAGTGTGTACAGAAAAGGGTGTCTCCACAGCTCATCTATTTTCTACTTTTCATTGGTCTCTGTGGAACAACAGAAATTGAAGGAATAATTGCAGGGAATCATGAGGTCAGACGCTTCCAGCAGTTGTCTTCCAAGGCTATTTGGCCTGAAAGCTACTTTTCTTGCGTGACCTAATTTCTGTTCCAAATGCAGAGATTAGTCATCTGCAGGTCATTTCTAAGATCTCTGACAAGAAAAGGCACCAAAATCCTAGGTAAGTGGCAGGTGCTGGGGATGTATTTTGTCCCTTCCCAGACAGGACTTGACATTTCWGTTTGCAGCATTCTCTGCTCGCAAGTAATGAGTTCAGCCGAAGCTAACTGCAATGGTTACYTCATGCGGTGTGGGTTCTTGGACTTGCTTAATTTCATGCATCCAGAAAGGCATTTAAATTGTTGCTGATCTGGCTTGAAACGGAGGGAAATTCATCTGCAACTGGCATGCTATTTACAGGAAMGTATGTATTGAATTAGTGTAAATAAAACTTTCTGATTCATCAGTAAACTAGCTGGATTACTCCGTTTTTGGAGGCCAACCAAGTATAATCAATTTAAAGCATCTCATTACTTCGTATTTCACAGTCAAGCCAGAATTTAAGTACATCGGCAATATGCATGGGAATGAAGTGGTTGGGAAAGAGCTGCTGATATACCTTGCGCAGTACCTGTGCTCGGAGTATCTCCTTGGGAATCCTCGCATCCAGAACTTGATTAATAACACCAGGATTCATCTCTTACCATCACTCAACCCAGATGGGTATGAACTGGCTGCAGAAGAGGTAAAAGACATTTTTTTATAAAGAAATGCTCAGTTCTTCCTACTGTTCAAAATTGCCATGGAAAAGGACAAAGGGAGAGGCGATGTTTTGGGTGTAGGAAGGATCCTAATAGTGGATAAAATCCCACTCTGATCRGATGGCAGGTTGCTTTCCAGCTGTGATGAGAGCAGAACAAATAGGTAATTGAAACCACATTTGCTCTCATTGCTCCTTGCATGCTGTGATACAAGAATGACCGTGATACTTCTTCATACATTTAGTGATCTGTGCTATGAGCGCTAGAAAAATCGCCTACTGGTTCACTTTTTATGACACTATAAAGAAATGTTAACATTGTGGAATAGTCGTTCTTCCTCCTGTAGAGGATGAGGTACAATAAAATACTCACATTTTCTCTACTAGCAGTCTTTCACAACGGACGACAGTTTTCAGAGCACAGTTTGTGTTTGAAGAASACAAGTGAAAACAATATTTCTATTATGTGTTACCTCATGTTCTTCACCTCGATTTTATCATTTACACTGTTCATATAGCTGAGCTTTTGCTCTTTTGCTCAGCTTGCTCCTGTGGCAAGCGCTATCTGTTAGAATGAGCTTGRGATTTTTGCATTCTGCCTGCTCTTTTCTTTGAGTGTCAGCTCTATTCTGTTTTTCTTCTCCTCTAAACCACTCTGCATGTTGCTCTGTGCTGAGTAAGAAACTGCTGAGTTCCTCTCGCGAGTCCCACCACTGGTGAGTGAGATGGTTCCCGTGTGCTAGTAAGTGCTTCAGGGACATGGAGATTAAAAAATGATTAATTAAAAAGGTGTGGTTTTCTCTTTTAACTGTGTAAACATTCTCATCAAATCTCTGATGCCTTTCAAAACTTACAAGTATTTTAAAAATTCTCTTGGTGATTATAAAACTTCATTTTGAATACATTGTTTTTTCAAAAAAAAAAAAGGTATTTTGAGAGTGGAAAATAYACTGAAACTGCCTTCTGTGTTGTAAATTAGGGAGCTGGTTACAACGGCTGGGTCATTGGACGACAGACAGCTCAGAACTTGGACCTGAACAGGAATTTCCCAGATTTGACCTCCGAGGCTTACAGAAGAGCGGGCATCCGTGGGGCACGCCTCGACCACATCCCCATTCCACAATCTTACTGGTGGGGTAAGGTATGAATTACACATTTTATAAATCACATACACTGCAGAGCAGGGCACAGATTAAGAGCCTATTCTCTGGCAACCAGGTTTGATAAGTAGGAGTAACCTGGACAGACTCAGTATTAGCGTGAAGAAGTCTTGGGTCGGATTTGGTCACAGATGTGTATCACACATCGTTGGGAAAATTTGTGGAAAAACTGAATTCTGATATTTTAGATTAAAAAAAAAAGGTGACTGTTTGGAGAGGTCACCAGTGCGTAATGACTGTTCACTAATGATTTACACAGTGGTAGCATGTTGAAAGATCGTTTGTGGACTTGGGTCTCAACACACTAAGCTCTGTACAGATTTGCTGCAGGGTTCCTATCCTAGAAACTGGGCTTGCTGTGAAGTTATTTGCTATCAGTTTTCCACAAAAAGGATGGATATTAGTGCTCATAAATAGCTGGAGCAACTGAAACAGCTGCTCAGACTCCTGCAGTGCTGGGAGGAAGACAGAAGATCTGCTGCCATCTCCCAGCGTGGGGAGCGGGACAGAAACKGCGTTGCAGGGGCTCGTGTTCGCCCCTTCGTGTGGTGTCTAGGGATGCTCARTGTGGGCCCCCTGACTGACTGGCATCCCCTGATGCTGGCAGCTCACATGGGAACTGGTTTCCCTAAAAAGAAGAGACAAGAAGCTCGATTAGTAGCTCTGATAGCGAGAATACCTCTTTTCTTTACCTCTTCCACAAAACCATGGTTTTAAATTCAGAGCGTTTTGTTTTGTTTTGTTTTCCATTTCAATTTTTGTTTGCTAGCAAAAAGCCTCAAATGCATAGGGAACAGGAGAGTGTCAGCAGTTGGTGTATGAGCAGATTTGGGAGCCCACGTTTGTGTGTTGACTCTGCCCCAGACGACCTCATGTATGGGCAGGTCTGAATCCCAAAGGCATCTCCAATACTGCCCTAGTGCCCTGGCACCCTGTTTCMCAGCAAGAAAGTCTGGATAAAAGCAGTGCACCGCCTCAGGACAACGTTGCAGATAAGAAATGCTGAGAAGAGCTCAGGATTGTGCAACAGAGTGGACTGCTGGTTTTCAACGTGACTCATCCTAAGAAATTTATTTTGTACTTTTTATCATGCAGTTCCCAGTCACATCGCTAGTTTTCTGTGTAAGATCACAGACTCAAAATTTTCAGAATTTTGACCGAATAATGACTGCTAGTAGTATAATAATAAGCATAAGGCAGGTGAAGAGCCTCAGACACAAGAGCAGGCATGAAAACATGTGATGAAGAGCCAGAGGCCAAATGAGAACAGCCCAGAAAAGGGATGTTAGCAGAAAMGTCTGCCAGACAGACTTTTGCATGGAGACAGGTTCCAATGAGGGCCTGACATAAAAATGCCTTTTCATTTTCCCTGGATGTATTCAGGTAAGGGAGGAGGGATGTTCTATCAGCCTGAGCTCTGCTTCAACAGGGAGCAGGGCACCACAGCATCAAATACATCCTTGCCGTTGTAGAGGAAATAGAAATGCASTGATGAATCATCCTTCACAGCAGCAAAGGGCACAAGGAACCTCAACATCAGCCTCTCTCCTACCATTTTCTTAACAGTATTTATTACCTGCCTTATTAAAGTGATTATGTGAGTGTTGCAAGGCACTGTGCGGAGGTCACAAGGAACTAGAGTGAGACCATGGCCAATCCCACAGACTTGGGAGAGCTCCAGGCCTTCCCCTAACTCCTGCTGAACGATGCATTTTGTTCTTGTTTTTTATGACTTATGGTAATAGGGAGTCTGAGGGCTCAAATGAAGTCAGTCAAATTGGCTTAATTCAAAGAGGATTTGTGGGCTGACACAGGCAGCTGGCAKAGTCTTTAGGAGAATGAGTCCAGTTGTTTCTAAAAGGGAGAAAATTGTCTTTGGTAACTGTGGATGCCTAAACACAGTATAATCAACAGGAATGGGATTCAGGTTTAAAATCGTTAAAGGCCATACATTACATTTATAGCCATACAATATAGCTGCTTTCTAATTGTGTCCTAAATTGCTCTTGTGAGATGGGTAATTTAGGATTGATGTCCTCTGAGTAAAAAAGCAAGAGCTCTGGTGAAAACAAAACAAATCAAGCAAACCCACAGTAAAGGAAACATCTATGAATAGCCAAAGGCCTGGGTGACACAAATAGCCTCTAATATCTTCCCACTGGGTTGAACCAGGATAAGAAGGGATGCACACATTTCAAAGCCTTAATCACTGTACATGACGTCACTGAAATGCTACTGAGATAAAAATAGTGACATTGAAGTTGCTGATTTTCCCCCACATTCCCTTCAATACGATGCTGGCTGTGTGACACAGCAGTGTCCTGTGGGTTGTGCAGGTACCTAGTAGGCACTGGAGTAGCTAGTGAGATAAGCAGGTTATAGGAGCTCTCTGAGTAAAATGAATTAGCTGCTCACCTAATGAACTGCAGGAGCTACTTAAATGGAARTTTTCTCAGTAATATATGAGAATCTGGTTTCAAGGGATTCTGCCCCAAACAGGACCTCATTTGCTCTGTCTCTTGATAAAAATGGCCACTCCCTGGGTACAGGTGTCCTCCAAGACCTGGCTTGGTGTCACCTGCCATAGTGCTGGYGGGCACAACCCAAAGGTAGCAGGGGGCAGGTGGCCCTTCCCACGAGGTTTTCTGATCATTATATGCTTCCCACACTTGTGTATCCTGTCAGACACTGGACGGAGTACCAAGAACGAGGATCCTGCCAGCCCTGTTGCTAGGTGAATAGATGCAGAGAGGAAACACTTCTTAGTCCTGATATAATTGCACTAATTTTTGTAAAACTGTGTCTAGAGACGACCTTCCCTGAGCTCCTTTGCTCTCTGCCTCTGTTCAGGGGATTTTAACAGTCCAATAATGCAACATGGCTCCAGGGAAGTGTTTCTGCTCCACACCTAACTTAGTGATAGTCAGCATTCCCAAAGTTGTGATTTATTCATTGAAAAGACTGAAAAATGATCCAAAGAAAAAAGGAGTCAGTATTTTCAGAACCCTAATCTACAGATCGTTATTATTATTAATAATAATWATTATTATTATTAAATTTCTTTTTTACCTACATGTTGCTGTTTAAGCTTTGGCACTTCATGATTACCAGTTATTAGCCACTCCAGGCTCCTGGCTGGATAATGTCCCAACAGCTGGTGGGGTTAAAGCAGTGGGGGATGAGGAGTGTTGGCAGCTGTGGACCAAGTCCTTCCTCTTTTTTTTTTTTTTTTTTTTGCCTTTTTCTTTGTTTTTAAAACTGCATAGCTGCCCTTGTGCAGAGCAGCCTGCACTGTGCAATCACTCGCTTGTCCACTGGCGACTGCTTAAACTGCAAGTTACCCGAGCATCGCCCGTGACAAGAGCTGGTTGAGCGTSCGGGCTTGCAAGGAGCGACCACCAGATGACACTGTTGGCCCTAGGAATTAGCCAAGGCAGGAGCAGGACAGGGAAATGAGGGTTCTGGGGCAGAGCAGGGCTGCATTTTGGGACTAGAAGGCCAAGGGTCTGGGGAAGTCCAGTCCTCATTCCCTTTGAAGCCATGACTCACTTGGCATGACAAATCCTGAGCCTCATTTGTGGCCATTTCAGAATTTTCTATACATTAATCTTCATTATTTGCAGAGGAACCTAGGCTAAACTACAGAGAGAGGGAGGCAGTGCATTTTCAGTGAGTGCTAAGCATGAAAAATGACTCCACGTATTCCGCTTACCCATTCCAGTTAATCACACTGATTCAGGAATGGGATTAGAGTAGGAAGAAACTGGCCTGCAAGTAATGGTACAATGCCAGAAATCTTCAGATTCAAAAAATGCCATCATCACACTGAATTACTGAAAATGCTATTGCAATAAAATGCCAGTCTTCTGTCAACTTTCTCCTTCTTTTGGCAGTTTTTCTGCAGTGATTGCCTCCATTTTATGGGTATCCAGAAGCAGAGCGTCTCATTTATTTGCAAACCAGCTCCTTCTCCTGCTAACCTTTGGGATTGGGGGGCTGAGGATCAGCATCATTCTCCTTTCCAACACGCTTCCTTCTGCCCTGGGCTCCCTGGACCAAATCCTCTCCATATTGCATGGACACTTATAGCTTTCATTTTATTTACTTATTTACTTTTCCCTCCCGTGCTTCAGGTGGCCCCAGAGACGAAAGCAGTGATGAAGTGGCTGAGGTCGATCCCCTTCGTGCTCTCCGCCAGCCTGCACGGAGGAGAGCTGGTGGTGACCTATCCTTACGACTACTCGAGGCACCCCCTGGAAGAAAAAATGTTCTCCCCCACACCTGACGAGAAGGTAACGTTCCTTTCATGGGGGGTGTATATTGTATGCCTTCCACATGYGGAACCATGAGCACTTCTTCTTTTAACCAGTAACAAGGCTGACTTTGATTCATTTAGATTTTATACGTGTGCTATATATGTATAGAAGTATAGATATATGACATACATAATCTATTTGATTTCCTTTTCAATATAAGATCATCTGCACATTAGTGGCTTGATCTGTAATGATGTACTGATGTTCTGTGATGCCAAACATGACACCACACGGCAAGGTTAGGGAAAAGGCTGGCTCCTACACTTGAGGAGCCAAGAACCTGATATTTTTACTTGGAGGTGACAGGAGAAATGGAACAAGCCTGACCAGCCGCGTTATTTTCTGCTGAAATCCAGGGCTGTAGAAACAAAAAGAGTGGCCACCATATGGTGGCAGCGTTGTCACATTTATTCCAGGTCAGTTAACACAAGTGGCTTCCCTGTCTCTCTCTGTCCCTGGAAAGTTTCTCTTTTGGGACTCACTGTAAATCTTCTGTGAAATTTTTTGCCGTCTTTCCCATCTCYCCTTGATTTTCTCCATCTAGTATTCATTGCCGACATGCCCGCTAGGAGAACAGCTAGCTTTTCAGCCTTTTAGTGTGTGCTGAAGATGTTCCTGGCCTTTGAAGAAAGAGCCTTTCTCTATGCAGCCAAACAGCAATTAAAAATAGATAGCAATTGCTCTTTAACTTGATGTATCTTCAAGCACATCTTTTGGCCGATTGTCTCATGAAGATGCAGTTCTCACCAGGAACTGTTAAATATTTCAGTATTTATCACTATTAAATAATTCCTCTATCAATACATTTCTTCTAAGCTGCACAATACCTATTGATTATGTAGCAGTAACCAGGGCTAGGCACGGTATGGTATAGAGCATGCAGAGCAAAAGTTTAGTGGATGGTAATGAAAAGTGCAGCAGGTCTGGCTATCAATAATGTGAACACACATACAAATCAATTATATTTTCCCCCTATATCCTTTTCACCTCATAGCCAGCACTGGAGACAAGAGGTTTTACATTTAGATGGCAGAGGAGTGTGGAGTCCCTTGTGGGACCTGAAGGACCGTAGACCCTCTACTACAAACCTGGAGTTTACAAACCTTTGCTCTATGGGGGGCAAAAAATCCTGTGAAATTCAGTGAGGTAAAAGTGCTGCCGAGGTAATGGAGTTGACCTCATTTTACCAAATTGCATTCCAAAGTTGTAAGAAGTTTAATATTTATTTATGTTCTCTCTTTCGATCCTCTTCGTTATACCAAAATATGCAAGTTTTTTGAGGTCTATAGCTACTCGTACCATAGCTTCTATGTCACAGATAGATGTATTGCTCTCTGAGCAAATTTTAACTTGTGTGTAAACTCCACTTTTTAATCTAGTTCCCCGATTTTGGATTTCTTGCTTCCTGTCCCCACTACCACTCATCTTCTTTTGCTTGCATTAACACAGCCTTATGCCACTTGCTATGAACCTGGAGAAGAAAGAATCGGTCATCAGAAATAAAACATCTGTGGATGTCTTTGAAAAAAAATGAGAAACATATTCCTGAGTCACAGAGGCTTTTTTTAAATTATTAGCAAATATCTTCTACAGAAGGCCCAGAACTGGCCACCAAACTCCCTTAGAAGTTAAAGATGTGAGGGCCTGGTCCCTAAACGACTGGCAACAAAACTTCTTTTTAACATGTCTAATGAACATCCATCTCTTTTCAGCAGAACTTTCAAGGAAACATAACAGCGTGGGGCTGAGCAGTGCTTAGACATATGGAAAATGAAGGGAGGTACAAAAATGTTTTGTAGTTTGAAGTTAGGGTTTTTAGCATCTGGTCATCAGGAGTATTTTGGAAAGCTTCCTTTAAACTTTACATAACACTTTGTTTGTCATCCTTCCTTGGTCAGCTACTTGATCCCAGAATTAGTCCAGCTTTGGGCTTATTAGAAACATCCCATTTGGGCCATTAGAAACACGTCCAAATTGTGTGCCTGGTCTTTTCAGGCTTCATGCAGCATCAGTAATAACATTTTATCCTTTTTCATTCCATGAGGTCAAGAAGAAAACACAGTAGAGTCACTCAGCGCCATGTGAGAAAAAGAAAACCTCTGAAATGTCCAGATTAATGATTTATTCTTTGTGCACAGGGCCAAAWCTTCACGTTTTACCTGAACTGCTGAGTGCCTTTTTCTAATATGTTCCAGCGTCTGTTAGAGAGGACTATTTAACACAATTAATGGAAATTAGTTAGAGTTTCATCATCATTGAAACTGGAGTTTGTTAGCAAAATCTACAACTGCCTTAAGATAAAATTGATAAGCCCTTCAATTCCTGTCATAAATGACAAACACTTATTCTTTGCACTGCGATGAGCAGAGACAGGGAGTGATATCATTCAAATCACCTTCAGGCTTTGGAGAACTTAATAAATTGCACTGAGGATAATTCACACAGTTTTGTAAAGCATTTGATTTAGGATGCTAAGTGTTTGGATTTAACCTCTAAGTCATTTTGCTGCACTGTGAGGTTCATCCAAGCTCCTCTAGTTGCTTCTAATGCTGGGCTGTTATTAACAGGATCTCGTGTCAAAGCAGGATTTAAGCTCTTCCTCTTCTTGCACRTGTTTTCTTAAACAATACAGAGAATGCTGAGCTGAACCAGTAGCATCTGACAATTGCATCGTTTTAGTGTTGAAGTCTGAATTTATAGTTTATGYAGATGAGGTCCAGATTAAAAAGAAAAAGTGGAGGAGAGGGGGAGGAAGTTCAGCACAAATTTGGAATTAACATCAGAGGAAAAATAGGAAGAGCTTCATTCAAAGAAATGCTCTCCACAGATCTCTGCTGTTTCCTCTGTCTTCACTGTGTGTATCCATCACTTCTCTTGTCTGGGTGGTGACTCATCTGCTCTTCGTCAGTATTAATGCTCCTGAGGAAATCGGTGGTGACATCCTCCATCACCACAGCCTAGTCCTTCACTTTTTAGGAATGCTTTCTGCCCCATGAAGAAGAAACAGCCTTTGAGATCAAGCTGACAGGTTGTCCTGTGAGAGTGATAAGTGCAAAGCAAATTGACACTCTCTGTTTTAAACACCAGCTGCCCTTGCAAAGATCTATGGATGATGTAGGGTGTTTTCAAAGGGTGAAAAACAAATGAACTACAACATAACGGGCAGAACTAATATCCACTTTTAAGTACAGGACTTAAAGTATGACCAAAAATACCTATTTCACTCCAAATGATGAACCTGAGCCCAAATACCCCCAAATCCACTCATGTTTAATATCATTCCTAGGCAGATACACTGAAGTGCAGAGAAGGACATCAAAGAAGACAGTTCAATACTCCCTGGAGGAATATCCTTGCTAGGAGACTCACTCCTGTTCACAGCCCTCAAGGATGGAGGATGGCTCATACTTAGCTCTTACAAAAGGAAAAGCCACTAGGCAAAGCATTAATGATGGAATGCTGCAGGGTTTAAAGTCTACAAAATTAGACATATGACCAATTCTTCTGTTACAGATGTTTAAAATGCTGGCTAAGGCCTATGCAGATGCGCATCCSGTCATCTCCGACCGATCGGAGCTTCGTTGTGGTGGAAACTTTGTGAAACGCGGAGGTATTATAAATGGTGCTGAGTGGTACAGCTTCACTGGAGGTAAAACCACTTTACCATCATAGCAAGTGAGGTAAAACCTCTATGTGACCTTTATGAGACACAGGGGCTTGAAAGAAGCAATTTTATTCAGTTCAGGTCATTTTAGTTGAGATCCCTGCAAAAAGTAACTTGAGAGGGATTGAAGAAATAAAATGTATGTTGCTAACATTTATATCCAGATACTGTGAGAGAAACTCAGTCATGATATAACCTGAGAGAAGTTAACAAGTTATGCAGRGGTTGAATTTGCTATTAACATCAGCCTAATTTTAAAATTTAAAAGGATAGTTTATGAGAAAATAAATGCTTAATACAGTGTTCCTATTCCGTAACAGCAGCATGAATTTTGATCCATCTTCTGGACTCACTTTTGATCTCTTTAAATAAGTGCACTAAGGAAAGAGTGTTTAAGAGAGTTTAAGAGTGCTAAGGAAAACAACAGYGGCAAATATTGCATTCATTTGTGCTTAGGTAGCTAGTTTGATTTCCTYATTAATGTTACTGGTTTTCTTCAGGATTGCTGAAATATTAAMATGGATAAAATATCAGTGTTCATACAATGTTCAGAAGTGCTTATTTTCAAATATGACTCAGYTGGATGCCAAATAATTCTACTGAAACTAGACATTTAGAAAATGTTTAGAGCATGAGTGAGAAATATATTTGAATATCTTAAGTTTGCATTCTTCTTCAAATTATGCTTTTGATCATATTAAAGGCAAAAGGCCATCATCTTTGCTGGTGACCTTCAGCAGTCACTGTGATAGTGCTAATTATTCAGTTACTATGAATTGCCAATTCTTATCTTTCTACTGTTGAGCTCAGTGAATAACAATTGAAAAGGATGGCTTTTCACCTGAAAGAAGTGTCATGGCCATTAACTAATTCATAAGTGAGTTAAGTCTTGTAAACTTCTGAATTTTTGGAATTTTTTTTTATATATTAGCTGTCCACACTCATTGCAATATATGCTGCCACGTTTGCAGGGATTGCATTCAGCTAAGTGCCAGAGCAAAGCTCTAGTTGAGTGTTAAATGTTATATGGGTTCACAGTCTCTCTTTTTATTTTTTTTTTTTACCTATAGGTATGGCAGATTTTAACTACCTTCATACAAATTGCTTTGAAATTACGGTGGAGGTAGGATGTGAAAAGTTTCCTTTGGAGGAAGAATTGTTTACAATCTGGCATGAAAACAGAGACTCCCTTCTGAATTACATGGAAATGGTACMGCTCTGCTTTTACAAACCTCAGCACTTGCATTTTTGTTTCTTCRTTCTTTGTTAATATTTCTTTCTTTATTGTCTCCCTGTTTGGTTATCACTGATATAGCACCGAATTAATCTCCTTCCCCCAGGGGCCCCAGTTCCTCAGCTGGTCTAACAGGACACGCAGACACTATTTTCCCTACCTTGTGGGAAATGGACACTGAGCATTGTAAAGGCCTTGAAAGTGCAAAAAGGACTCTTCTGCAAATACTTTGTGCAAAACCATAGAAGCAGAATTCCTGACAAGACACCTCAAAATTCCCTATTCCAACTCAATCTTTTCATCTCCTGTTACTGTACAGTGAGGGCTTGGGCCAAGAGCCTTGTTGGTTTATTTGTCAAGAGAAGGGGTGATTCACATTTTTATGGATGTGGGGTTTTTTGTGGTATTGAGTTTGTAGGAATAGATTCATAATATTGCACAAAGGTTTTGGGCAAAACTGATTAAGGATGCTGTGAACCCTGATATTTTAGARGAACAACTTAATGGCTGCGAGCCTGAAAATATCCCTTTTAAGAGTCACTTTTGATAATAAGTTTGAGCTCAGCAAAAACAAATACCTCAYTGACAATAAGTAAGTGAACACAGAAGCACTAGTTGCTCATCGTTCTCTTAGCCATTAGTAGATTAGCTTTCTGTCATGCCTTATTTTGATAGAGTATGCAGTAATTTAAAATTGTTAGGAGTGTTTTTATGGCCTTTCTAAGCAACCTCTTGCTACTTGTGGTAAGTATCATCATTCAATAAAGTCTACAGTACAGACCACCAAACTCATTTCATTTTACAGCTGTCTGATGAAAATGAGTTTTAGTGAATCCAAAAGGAGCTGGGTTAAATCCATTTATATTGCAGTTGAAGCCTTCAAGATGTAAAGATTTTTACAGTGTGAGATACTGTAGAAGTCTCTGCTGGAAAAGCTTTTTGAGTAAATGCAGGACAGTAAAGCAAAACAACTTTGTAGATAAGGATGACTGAATTACTTCTGATAAGGATTAAGTCTGCCATAACCAATTCAAACTTTTCTTATTCTGATATATGCCAGGGTATTTGGTGTGTGTACACGTCTGCTTGGCTTAACCCACAGAAGTAGATTCATTTTCATAAACGCTGACTCCTCTCGCCTTTGGAAGTGGCATCAAAACACTCTCCATACCTCTGTGGTGCAGACTTGGGGCTAAAACAAAAACTACATTACCTAAAGCAAAACAAAACCAACATAGTTAAAGAAATCTCAATTTTGACATTTTTATAGCATTATGGTGTAATGGTGAGATTATCGTTGCAGTTGGATGAGGTCATTCTCCTTTGAGTATGTCTACACCATAAATTAAATTTGGGTCTGAAATTACTCTTCTGACCAGATTTACCCACTATCCATACGATAAATCCTCAGGTCCATTCTGAAAAAAAAAAATACAATTATTCATCATAATTGTTCTCAAGGGACAGTTTTAAAGTCCTTAAATTGAGGATTACCTTAGTCCTGTCAATAGCTCCAGTCAATTTGGAATGAATATTTAACAAGATCGGTGATACACAATCTCACCTTAAACAAAAAACTAGACTGGATGTTTTTTTCCAATCTAATTTATTTCTAAGAATGACTCTGAAATTGGATATTTTAGTGCTTGTTTCAAACTTTTCAATTTCTCACCAGAAAAGTAATACATATTATTTTCTCTATTGTTTTGTTGCTTTACTTTTTTCCATTCTTTGCCTTCTATGATATACAAAAAGGAAAATGAGGAGGGGAAAATGAGAATAAGGGCAAGAAGAAGGAAAAAAAAAGAAAGAAAAAGAATATCTTGAGTAAATTCTAATGATTGTAGGAAAAAAATGAAATATGATTACCACTCATATGTAATTCTCAGTAGAACGCTTTTCTGTTTYGAAGGTTGCACACACACACACAAATTGCCTTTAAAAACTTGGACTTCTCTTTTGATGTCAAACTATTAATATAGTGAGGTGGCTTTGCACCTTCTAGTATGACAGAATTCCCCTTCCCCTTCAGTTTGTCACCCTGCACATTTCTCATCAGCTCAAGCACAGCTGAGGTCTCTGCTTGTAGAGAGAGGAAGACGAATACGGTGCACGCTGCAGTCGTGACAGCCTGACACGCAGTGACACACGAGCAGCAGAAAGATGATGAGTTGAAAGGAGCTGCACCATTCCTATTCACTGATATTGAACTGGAGCATGAGCCAAATAATATTAACAATTACCTCCAACCAATATCAACAATTATRTGAAATATTATATATTAATTAATACTAATATTATGCATTGATAATGATTAATACATATCTTAAATATTGTATTATATTAAATGAAATATTAATATTTATATACAATGATATGTGTTATGTTACAAATACTTGTTTTTCTAAATTCTTCTTAAATTTGAGAGGCTCTTTTTTATTCTTATTTTACTCTTATGCTTCTGCTCTATTTGAAAGTAGTAACAGCATATCTATTAGAGGATAATTGGTCATTTTTATTTTTTATCTTGAAGCATTTTGGAATCTTTTAWTAAGAGATTGAAAGAAAATGAAAAGAATGTATTATAATTAATACTAAAGCCCAAATTTCTTTATGCATCCTACATTAATTGTTTCTTCTGTCACAATGGCAACATATTACTTGATAAGTGATATTATCTGAAAACAAATAACACTACTGAAAGCAAATGATGCTACTTTATTTTGATTTATTTCATCCATCTTTTAATACTGCACCATACGTAGATTAAAGGGCCATTGCTTTGTGCCAAATTGACTTCACTCATTCCACCAGAGATGTGCATAAAGTATGGGCCTGATTTTTAAAAGCCCTAACATTTTATTTCTTGGTGGTTCTGGAAATGCAAAAACATTCTTTAACTACAGTGGTTAGATGAGCAGTAGCTGCTCTGCACACACAAGGGGCCCTTGGTGCATGGTCACGTATTAAGTCTGTGAAAGCAATTGCTCATCTCAGCCTTTTCCTGAGCTCTCTCCAAGAAGGAATCACCGTCGCAGAGCTCAAAAAATAGAGCGTGTGATGTGGAGGAGGCATGAGCACCTGTGACCCTCCGCAGTGGGTCCAACCTTGCAAAAGTGGTTTTCTCTCTAGAATGGGTTTCCTGGGAGCAGATGAGGAGGAGCTATCACAATAATTAACATCTATCTAACTGTGCTTTGCTTTGTCAGGTTCATCGGGGGATAAAAGGAATTGTGTCTGATAAATTTGGCAACCCAATAAAAAATGCTCGGATTTCGGTCAGGGGCATCCAGCATGATGTCACCACAGGTAATATTTTGAGTTGGAGCTTTTTGCTGTGGTAAAGGGGAAAGCACTAAGAGCTGAATATCACATTAAYGGAGGATTCAGCTCTCAACTGTGGGTTTGTTTCTAGAATAGCAGCAGAGAAGACACATCAAAGTTCAGCGTACATAGGGTGTTAYACATATAGAGAGCTATCAGAGCTAATGTAGCTACATGCAAAAAGTTTAGAACCACTTTCCACCACTCAGCTTTAGAGTTTCATTAACTGCACATAATATTTATTACAAATTATTCCAAGTGTCCTTTGCACAGGCTAAAATTAGACCTTTATATTATTGCTATTTTTCTTTGTATATATATGTATGTGCTTCAGGAGGTATGTTAAAGCCTTGTGTGAACAAAGTCTTACTGCTGTGAATAATCTCTTCAGCCCACATACGTGCCATAGACCTCATCAGCCTCCCATACCAGGTGTAAAGATAACACAATGACAATTCCACCTCATTTCTCATGTGTTTATCAATTTAGGATTCTTACAGGCTTAACACCAAGCTGGAGAAGAAACTCCTCATTCTTTGTTCTTTTAGCTWAAAAACAAAGAGGTAAGGCCAAGGTGATTTATCAATACACTGCCTGCAAGGTCTAATCCTGGTGTAGTGGCCTCATTCTCCTACAAGACAAACCCAAGAGTTAACTCTGCTGCTTTTCTCACATTCTAAGGACTGACCTATTGGTTGTGAGTGTTCAGGAAAAAAAATACCACTTTCTTGGTATTTKTGTTAGGCCTGGGTTATATCCCTATTATCTCCTAATACAAATAATGTGTTTTTCAGAGGCTAGTTCTGCATAACTGGTCAAGGAACTCTCATAGATACCACCAGTCATAGCAGGTAACATGTGAGCAACCTGCTACCTGAAAAGAAAGAGGATGCCCTTTCATTTTTAATTCATTAATTCRTTAATAATTGAATGACACTGATCTTGACAACATCACCTAATAAGTTTACTTTCTATGAACCAACAAGAACTTCTCATTTTTTTTCTGGCAAGAGACTCRCCTGGCCATATAACACAATAGGTCATTACACAAGTTCAGCGGTTCATCACCAAGGACATGTTTCACATTGAGGACATGTGGCAAGAGCTCTGGAGAAAGGACAGAGGTTACTCTGGCCATCTTGAACTCATATTCAATGCACACGCAATTGTTATTTTTCACAGTCATAAAGTTCTGAGCTTTTAGGCTCTTACTGAAATCGATGCTCTCATTTTATTACTGATTTGAGGGAGAATAGGTTGCTGTACGAGTGTTGGATATGAACAGTAACATTTTGCTCTAATGGTAGCTGTTGAATCAATTTGGAAAGCCAGAACAGTTTATAATGTAGTGGATGCTTTTCAGCTTTCAGGAAAAAAAAAATGACATTAGAGGGGACACAATAGTGGAGATGATGCAGATTCTTGAGGCTGGTGGGAGCCTCTGGCATGAATTAGGGTCTATTTCAAACTTCCTCCCAGACAATGGCTTTCCATTGGCAGTAGACCTTTAAAGAATTAAGAACGAAATAAAAAATRTGTTTACATATGAAGGAAAAATGAGTATTTGTTCACATTTTAGGTGGAGTTAAGAATTTCATAAGACTGAAATGCCTTTTAATCTTTAATGTTAAAAAAAGACTGAGAAATTCCATGAGAAAATAACATTAATGCAACATTAACTCAATTAAGAGACTTCCTGTTCAAAATAAAGGAAAAAGAAAATGAAGAATAAATATTTCACTTTAAAATGTCCTGCTTTTGCCTTCAGGCTCAAATCTTCAGCTGGTGGAAATTTGCACCCATTTTACACTACTGACAACTTATACCAGCTACAACTGTGACTCCAAYGTCTGCTGCTCTATAATGTCTGCAAAATAATAGAATGTAATATAAGAAAAGAGAGGGATTTCTTAGCTCCTTAAAAATATATGCTGTAGATTGAATTCTGCTTGTGCTTTCTTAAAACATGTTTTTTTAATTCATTTCATTTCTTTGGAGTTATTCCTCATAGCTCGCATGAAAGAAAGCTTCCCTTCCTTGTGCATTAGTTATCGAAAATTTTGCATCTGAATTTTACTGCTTTAGCTCCCAAAGGCCACAATATCACAGGTTTTCATAGTTCAGAGGTTCATATCTACTCTTTCTTTGCCCCTCAGACACAAAAAATCTGACCTGACTAGATATCGGGATCTGGTGAGAACGTTTGTGCTCTCTGTGGATGTAGGTGGATAAAGATACGTATCTGTAAATAACAAAAGACTAAAAAATAAGATCTGTTTTATTGTGTTTGCCTTTTGAAGCTGCGGATGGGGATTACTGGCGCCTCCTGCCCCCGGGCACATACATCATCAGCGCCCAAGCCGTGGGCTACAGCCGCGTGATGAAGAGGGTCACCCTGCCCACCAAGATGAAGCAGGCTGGCCGCGTGGACTTCGTGCTGCGGCCCGTTGAGGCCTGGCCCCACAAGCTGCTCCGCCGGCCCATGGACGACGTGTACGAGCAGTACGACCCGCTGGAGCTCTTCGACCCCCACGCACAGCCCCAGACACGGGGCGGCTCGGCGCCGGCGAGGGAGAAGCCGTGGTGGTGGTCCTACTTCAGCTCCTTGGACCTCCACAAGCCACTGTGGCTGCTCAAGCAGCACTGAAGGGCCTCCTCCCTCTGCTCTCTTCCTTTTGCTGCCTTTCCACCAAAACTCCGGGTGCCCTGGCTGCTCTTGGCAATATTTAAGTCGGTTTCACTTGAAAATACAATGTTAATTCAAGCTCACTTACTTCTTCTGTTATTTCTTCACACACAACTGACTATATTCAAGTGTTTTTATGCATTAAATATAATAGTGCACTCTTGTTCAAAGGCCAGGTTTTATGTTTTTTTTTTTCTTAGTAATGTACTGTGCTTATGCCCATGTAGTTAATCACCACATTCATTATTTATTAGGTTCTAAGTACCTGCAGGAAAATATTCCTGATCCTTTAATGCATTTTCATACTTGTCTTAACACATTAATGACTGCATATGCTGAAAACAACTTCTAGGAAAATTCAGAAAACTCTGTTGCTCTTTATCCACTATTTTAACGTATTAAACTCAGTGTGATATTGGCATTGATTCATCATGTGATATTAACTTTAATTTTCAGAAAGTAAAACTCTATTCTAAGAAGTYTGAATATCCAAACTCTGTGATATTTAAATATTAATATAACTTGAGATTATTTTAATTTTTAAGTAAAAATTGTGACATGAATTTCCTGCTAGAAATATAGATGAGGTAATCCATGAGGAAAAACTTAAAAAGTGACATATTATGCTAAAGATATTAACATCATCGCTGCTTTGAGTCCAGACTCTTGTTAATGGAATTAGTAGATATCAAACAAATCTTACACTTTTTTATTCCGAGACAATTGAGAAAAGCTGTGTAACCAGTGATCTTGTGAGATATGACCCTCTGTTAGATGTCAAATGCAACTATCTTTTGGGGGCATCTGAAAAATATCTTTAATTTTGATAAACGTAAAGGCCTACATTTAGTTTAGAACTGGTTAATGGATCTTTACATATTCAGGGTAGTTCCTCATCTGTGTAAATGCCATGGTGTGTGAATAACACAACTGTTTGGAGCTGACATACTTTCTACAAGAACTATTACATTTGTCATCTGAATTGCCCTGYGATTTCAGAAAACTAGTTTCCTCCTCTCAGGTAAAGGAGCCTGTACTGCATGAATCCTACGTGCACACAGCTCGTATTATGATTGCATAACAAGACTCAAGAGATGAAGGATCTTAATTCTGCACCCAGATGCTGYGCGTGCCTCGCTGCCCTATTCCCAGTTGCAATCTGATTGAAGTTAGGATTCTGTTATTCTTGTGTTAGAATGCTTATTTGMAAGATCAGGGACTGCATAAAAATGAAAGAAAACAATCTCTCAGCATTAACAAAAATATGGARCTGAATGTTCTGCACATTGATAAAGAATTCTTGCATAGGCTAGCCAAGTTAAAGAAATCCTGAATCCTAAACATGTGAGCAGGAGATTATGCCTCCTGACTTTATTCCCTCTAGCATGCATTACTACTGTTTATTTTGGTCTTTTTTTTTTTTTTTTTTTTTTTTTCCAAAGCTACTATCCTGTGAAAACAGTGGTAAAGCCAACAAAATCAGAACAACATGCCGAACTGCTGGCTATTAGCTGCGTATTTTTATGCACTTAATGTCTCACACACTTAGAGAGACGCTTTCTATAAGTATTTACCAAATTCTCACAGGGCTATTTGGAAAATTTTCAAGCAATCACAGCAAACCCAAGCCAGCAGAAATGCGAAACAGAATGACTGTGCAGAAAAATACACTTCTTTCCTCGAGTCCTGCGTTGAAAGAGCAGGCTCAGCCAAGACTGTAGCAAGATGATTTGCTGAGCAGATTGCAGGAATGTGCCGTGTTTGAGAGTGTGAAAAGAAACTGTTCTTCACCATTATACTATTGATGTGAAATATGGTATGAAACATATATAAGGAATGAAATTGAGCAAGAATAGCCTTTTTCATCCACAAAAGGGTGTGTCTAGCCAAAAGAAAGGTAAGATCAGACTTCTAATGGTTCATGTAAAGCAACTTGTATAGATGGGATGTAATCTAGCGCATTGAAACTGCTCTATGAATTTTGGGAAAAGGTATGCTTCAGCCTTATGCAAGTACTTCATTTTCTTGGGAGATAAAATCTACAGTTGTTAGTTTCAATATTATTCCTTGAGTGGAAAAAACTGTGARGATTCTCTAGATGAATCAAAAGTCCATTTCTATTTATATTAGTTTTAGGACAACTTCATTGGTGCTTTGAGGTAAAAACAAATGAGCGTACTGGTCAACACCAGCCAAATAGTAATGCCTTGTGTGGTCAAAAATTAGTATTACCTTCCAATTTTTATTTGAGATTAATATAGATTTTGTTCTACATTTACCTAGGAAATAAAGTAGTGAATTACATTTGTGCTCTGGTGTGGATTATGGGAACCTTCTTCACTTCTCAGTTCAGTCACGAAATGTGTGGTTAATCTCAGATTAGATGCATAACTTCTCTTCAGAAAAACACTAGAATGTGCTTTTAAAAGATTATAAGTAGTTATGGGATTTAAGCATCATAGGACCTTTAGGCATGTGTAGTAAATGCATGAAAATCAACACAGTGACCAGCCTCCTCAGGCACTTCTCAGGGAGCTGTTCAGATGGAGAGTTTAATGAAATAKGAAATTAGGTGCATATTTAAATACTCTCTGCATAGGAACTGATTTAACATGCATTGAAGCACTTTGTGAACCATGTCCTCCTACTCTTCGGTGCAAGTAACATAGGACAGAAGCGAAAAAAAAACAAAGCTCCCTGGTAGTTTCCACTGTGCTTAACCTATGCCTTATTGGCTTGGCTTTTCTCCAATTTATCAGTATTACTTTGGAGTGTGACATACTCTGCAGCCAGACTGTATTGTCAGGCTAATTGTTGCTTCTCTGTCTAGGAATTATAGTGTGTTTTCATGAGACTCTCTCTCCTTTTAAGTCAGAGTCTACCCAGTTCTTTTCAATTACATTCCATCCACATATTGAACAGTATTGACATATGKTTTTGCAACATCCTCCTGAATAATTAAGTTCCTAGTCTCCACAGTGTCTTCAGAGGGCATCTTCCCCACCATGGAGCCAAACTTCTTCCATACAAAACAATGGCATTAATAAACATTCTGACCCGCCAACTGTCTAGAGAAGCTTATCTGCGAGCCAGTAATGAATCTCCCCGACAGGTCAAAGTCTGCATATGTAATTAACAGCGTTGCAAAGATAATGAGCAAGAAGAAATGCCTACATATGCTTACATCGTACTTGCAATGTCTTTCATTCATATAGTAGAAAAAAATCAGGAACACACACACAAAATATCAGGAGGTAAATCACAATGCACATGTGTACATGAATTATTACAGACAAGTGTGGGGTCTGTTTGTTCCATTCACAAAGACTTCTTAGAGTAAAAAGACTCATAAACAATGGGACAAAAATATACATCTGTCAACATTTTCATCTCCTGTAACAAAACGATTCTGCAGCCCTGGGCCAACCACATTTGGGAAAGAGCATCTTTTCTTTCCTTAAGGATGGAAAAGAGCAGGAAGATATCTGAAGTTACATGCCAGAAAAGACAAATGAGAAGTGTCAAAGTCACTTAGTAATGAAACTCTTCCTGGTATCATTTCTCACAGCGCTTAAATGGCTCTTCTCCATGTCATGCCTTMGTTTAAAGCACTCCCAAACAAAGTTGCAGGCGGGTTTGAAGTGCAGCTGTGMAGCAGAGCTTGGCAAGCTACTGCCGCTTCTTTGTGCTTGTCACTCTCGCGTTGCCCTGAAGTTGGAAAACCAACCGGAGATGCCTTTGCTGGCCAGGAAAGCTGCGATCGGAGCAGGATGAGGCCACCGGTCTCTGTGGTGACACCACAGACGAGCCAAGAGGCCGATGCCCCTCTGCACAAACCTGCTGACCGAGGGGCTCTCATGTCKCCTTCCTTTGCTGCACCGAATGTGTGCACTGAAGCTACCCAAGTTTACCAGGAGCGGATGGGGAGGTAGTGCTGAATTTACCTGTGTCTTTGCCTTCACAGTGTGTGGATGAGAGACTGCAATTGCACTAAATCTTTTCTGGTTTAGCGTAGTTTCAAGTCATGCTGCCAAAGGGTTTCATGTAGGTTCCTCTGACAGAGGATTACAGCAGTGTACACTGTAATTAGCTTTTTATTGCAGCATAGTTTGAACGACGGGAGAAGAGACTTAGAAGATAAGTAGTTCTTTAGGGCCTATATTATATTCCAATAATGGAAGAAAAATTCATTAAGGCAAACAGAATMGTAATAGTCATTAAGACGTTGTTCTTTTTTTCATTTAACTTCCTTCTTTCATGAGYTATTTTGTGCTTTTGTTAATGCAAGGCACACTCATGTCTTCCAACTTTCTCCTTCTTCTATCACGAGAAACATATTCTTTATCTTCATGTAATTAATACCGGCATTACTCTATGCTATATCCAATCAAGGATTTTTGTGATGTTTTTGGTTTAAAAAGTACTAATTGTTACATGTTGTTTTAACAGAAATTTGYAAAAAGGAGGGAATGGAAAGTTCTCTTCTGTTGAAGTCAAGATATTTTGCTCTTCCTGGTGTGCGTAGCAACAGCAGCCTGAATCTGGTTCMGGCAGGATGGAAGCTTCATTTTTCATCTTGAGCCTGGTTATGTTTTACAAAAGAACTTTATTTCCACTCCTTTCCTTTTATGAACTGTGATTCAGTGAATTGAAACCTAAGGGCTGTTTTTCTCCAACATAAGTAATTATTATTATGAATAATCTGACTGAAGTCATAAATTACAAAATTTGGTTTCTTTTATTCTTTTAAGGAAATGCTTTTTTCCTGTCATAATGCAAACGATGTTAATTTCTCATCAAAAATCCACTGAGCAGTCTCAGACTCACCCATACAATATATACTATGCATTATATGCTTAATTACTACAATTTACATATMTAGCTGTACGATAAGGATAGCAGTGCCAGCAGTGTTGCATTTAGAAATTCCTCAAAGAGATTAMAGGGTAAATTCACAAGAAAGTTTGAGAACAAGCAACTTTTGGCAGAAAAGTTCAACATGTAAAGGCTCTAACCCCCTGCCTCCCTTTGAAGGCCTTAATTTTCTCGTTAAGTGGCAGCTTTCCTGACCACCTAATGGGCTGYTCCACATCACGCAGCCAGCAGTGGTGGGTGCAGATGTCCCATTGCAGCAGCATCACCCGTGTTGGGTAGTGGCTGACCCATGCTCAGGGTCCTTCTCCACCCTCTTGGCTTTGAATAGGGGTGATGCAGTTCCTTGCAAGAGTGCTCCTGCTTGACGGTGATCTGTGACTCTTCCACTCTCTAGTTTTAATGTTGTTCCTGYTTCTTTGCAATTACATGCTTACAAATGAGTAAGCAGGGCCTGTAATCCAGTTCTCTAGCTCACTCAATGCATACTTTAAACACTCAAGTAAAGACTCGGGCTCTTGCTTTTTCCTTCCTCTTACATTCTGCATGGTCCGATGAATTTTCCACCGAGCGAAGCAGTCTGTATATTATGGGTAGGTATTTAATTTAGGAGTTTGAATTCCCCTGAGGAAAAGGGCCTTTTTGGGTGTTTGCGTGTGTGTGATGTAATGGTGAGATTAAAGTTTTCTTGTGAACCTACTTCTGCAGGCCAAAGAAGTCTCTTACTTGGTAACAGCTCTCTCAGAGATTGTCTACTGACAAAGCCAAGGGAGTATTTAAAGCTAARTATGAAAGCGCTACTTAGGATCGTGATTTTTAGCTTCTTTGCTGTATATGCTTCAAAAAAGCCTCTAATTTTCTAATGTAACTTATTGTAAAGATTCTGCTGGATAGAAACCAGTCGTTGTTCATCTAAGATGTATYTCCTTTAGTTTCTGCTCGATTATTGATAATTGATAGCTTAGCTGAAGCAGCCCTATGTTTATATTTCATTCCAGTATGCCCATTGCTTACTGTAGTCTCATCTCCTGATGTAGAAAAYGGTGTTAATTCAGACCAATAGCAACAATCTATTTTAAATTGAGAATTTGTATTAAAGCCACATAAATGACAGCTAATACAGGAGACAAATAAGTTGTTAATACAAGCTACATAAGTTGTATTAATGAAAAATGACTTCAGAACTCACTGCTCTATTCATTTTAAGAGTTTATTTGAGACATATAGCCCAATATTCAAATTAATGTTATTAAGTCACACACTTCATGTCTCAGATGACCTTAACATCAGTCACAAATAGAATTGTAAATTTAAATTGCCAATTAAAAGCCATCAGCCTATAATAGGAGTGAATCTATTGGAGACATCATATACATGTGCAAATGAAGAAATATGAACAAGGCATTTTACACATAACATAATACAGGGAGAAGATGACTTTTAAAAACAATGACATATATATTGGTGGGCTGGATGATATGATTGTTGCTTAGCCTTGGATAATACTTATCTCCTGTGCAGTGCACTCTGAGCAAGTGTTATGSAAACTAACAATAACTATATTACAAACTTCAAGGAGAAATGAAGAAACTGGAGTTTGCTGTGAAGGAGCACCTGGTTCACCAGGTGTAACCCTTCAGTAAGGATTCCTTTTCCTCTCATGAAATCAAAGAGAATTGAGGTTAAAACAGCAGCAAGGCTTAGCGTTTAAGGCTACCAGGAAGCAGGGACATACAGCAACGTTAGATGACACTACTGCACAGTAAACATGATGCTTAAGGACAATCTCCTAACATCAGGTAAAACTGGCAGTTTATTTTGACAAAATATGGGTTTTATTTGTTTGTTTGTTTGTTTCACTAGTGTTAAGAAGGAATTGGGAAWGGGAGGAAAGTTCATAAAACCTCAAACATAAACTATTGTCTACCAAATAAAATGGTGCAGTTGGCTAAAATCACTAAGAATACTTTTCTTAATCCTGTGTGTGCAGAGGGTATGTAAAAAATMATTTCTGACCAGAAAGCCATTTTAGATAGACACAGGAGCTAAACAAATCCAGATTTTAAAATCCCCAAACCTTTGCTCAGCAGCTCCAGTTGCTGTACCAAAAGTGTGTAGATTACTTCTGATGTTAATATTCCTCATTTAAATGTCTGYGTGTTCGCTTGCTCAAAAGCACCGGTTTTGGCTGTGCTCAGGGATGTGGCTCCTATTTCAGTCTCTGCTGGGATTCACAAACTGGATTTTCCTCTGACTAGCTTCCCTGAAAGGCTTGGTCCAGTCAGCACTCATGTTGCTCATCTGAAAAACTCCAGTGGCTGCGTCAGCTTTCATTGAAAATGCAACTAGAGATGGCAAAGCCCTTTATGCAACAGCCTAGTGTTTGCAATATAGCTGTTATACACTCAGATCCTCTCTTCAGAAAAAGTACTTCAAAGCTACAGTTTTTCTCCAACTAGACCATTTTCTGATCAGTAGGCTCTTTGGGTAAACCTGTTAGATTAATATAAAAACGACATAAGAAATATATTAATCTAATGGCTTTACCCAGACAGATATTTATAAAAACAGCATAAGAAATATAAATATCTGTCAGTAATAAAGTCTTAAACAAAAGCAGCAAAAAGACAAAAGAATCATATATTATAGGCATAGTATCTATTTTCAGGGGTTGTCCACTTTCAGTGAGGTATATTGACCACATTTATGGATTGGACACTTGAGGAGACAGAATATTGGTGGATGGATTCATATCATTAAATGTTAGCGTAGACGTACACGCCCAAAATAAAAGCTTTAGGCTCAGTTTATGTTTAATGTAGGGAATTAGGTACTTTCATGTCACCCTTCCTCTAACTTAGAGGTCCATTTCATGTCTGCTTTGAAATAGGACGGATTTTCCTCAGAGATGCGTAGATTTCTATCCGCTGCCTATGAGGTGACTACGTCAGAGACCAACATCTACACACCAGGTTTAGCTGGATATCAAATGAGGAATAAAATATGGGGACACGGGGAATATTTTTGCCACAGTTCTTGGTACACGAAGAAGTAGGTACGTAGGTGACCAGAGAACTTTATGGACAGAATTGAGCAATCTATTATGTTCAAACACATGGGGTTAGTTTGAGGTTCTAATTCTTCAGCGGATACTGCCAAATTCTACCACGGATCTCTTCAAGTTCTTTCTGTACATTTTTATCCTATGTAGAAACTAAAATCAAAACGCCAGTGTGAAGAACATATGCACTGTTAGGAGAGCACAGCTGTTCAGGAACATTTTGTACTCTTGTCCTGCTTTGTGTGAAGAGTGGCAAACTCTGCAGTGCAGAGTAGGAGAAGAGACCACACATCTTTTGGAGGAGTATGGGAACAGTCATTGAGGACTCAGATGTATTTGCTAAAATACTTTAATAATTGACCAAAATAGCTAAGCCGCCTTATCTTACTAAAGAGTAAATTGCTTTCTTGTTCCATTTACAGGAACAATGCTGAGCATATTTTGTTTGYTCTAATCTTTTATATTATTTTTTTTCCATCCGTAGTCACCTCATATAATTCATCCCTCTGTGGATGATTCCATTGAGCTAAACTTTGGCATAATAGAGCTTTTTGCCATTCCCTGAAGCTCTTCAAGTATCTGACTGGCTACATCAACATTGGTCTTGGAGAGCTGATCCAAGGCCTTGACTCAAGGCTTATTTCCTTAGACAACAGAGGAGAGACTGGGACGCCTACATGGACTGATGTTGCCGAGTGCATTGCACATTGGCAAAGGCAGSCAAATTTGCATACTCTGGGCTCAACTAATAATGTAGTCACCTTCTAATAACATTATTACCTCTTCTTCAGCAGAACTTCTGATTGTAAACATTTTGGTGAAAAAAAAAGGCCTTTCAGAGGCAAAACTACTCACCTTGTCACTACTGTACAGACACAACTAAGACACTATATAAGTGTTACAACTTTAAATGTTGGGTCTGGGTCATATTTGGAGACTTTCTGAAAATCTCCTTTTATGACTGCAAAATGACTTGTGGAGAAGCATCAGCAAAGCAAAAGTTCTGGTGGTAGCAGAAGGTCATCACAGCACAGTGGAGCAGCAGTGAAAACAAACAGCTCCATCAGCAGAGGAATCCAGGAAGTCAAGTTTCTTCTTGATCTGTGTCTTGAGGTTGAGTTCCTGTGAGGATCCTCTCATGTCCAAGAAGGGCTAAGCTCACTGCAGAGCAACCTTCTCAGCAGGACCTTATGAGGATTTCTTCTCTGGGAGCTCTTTATTTCTCTGTCAACTTTTGATTGCAACTAACCAGATGTCAGTAGAGTAGAGAGAATGACACAGATGCACACAAGCCTGCACACTGCAATTGTATAAGCTATTTTCCTTTAGAAACCAGACTGATCTTGCAAATACAAATATATCTGTCCCAGACTAATGGGGTGAACTATTCCCTCCCGTGTATAAGGGTACCCACTTGCCAGGAACCTCATACTTATCATGATGAATCCATGTGTCCTAAACTGCTTTGCCAGTGACAAAAATAAAAGGCCGTAATGAGTTTCTTCAGTTTATGAGCAATGATAAATGCACTACAGCCCACTTCATTAGCCCATGATAAATTGCATGCCCAATTAATTGTGATGATTGCCTAGGGCGGGGGGAAAACCAAATCAAGGCAGATTCTAAACAACAGACTAATGGCACACTTTAGTGATCATTGGAGAATCTCTTTCCATGTCCTCTCTGCAGTTGCCTGTCACTGAGTMACAGCAGTTAACAGCCACGGATGTATTTGCTTGTATCAGCTTTGCCCCTCTGTGCCCTTTGGTTCATTTTATGCTGGTGAAATGAATCAATATTATCTTAATACAGCGTTTCCTTTCCTCATACCAGTAACAGAACATGGTTATGCTGCGGACTTAARCGCAATTAATGAAATATTAAATGAATGCAATGGTCTTCTTTAGCCCTCAGAGCTGCAGGTGGGAATTGAGAGGAAGCACATTAAAGGCAGAAGATCTACCTGAACATTAAATCCACACAGGTCTGAGAATAATGCTTCACAATTTATCTATGGAGCCTGMGAAGCACGGCCACTGCATGCAGAGTTGTACCAGTCTAAGCAAAAAGGTGGTTTTAAAACGATTTTGCTAAACCAGCRACAAAGACCAGGCAGACATTGCTCTCTCTGCTCTAAAACAGTAAATGACTTCACAGGGCAGAGTCAGGTCCCAAATGTGCCATCTGCTTGTTTGCGGTTTGTTTACTTTATACATGATTGAGTTTAGCACTCCTCTCGGTTCCTTTTACATAATGATGTTATCATGACCACATAATTAATGTTGTTAATGTGTAGCAGATGAATGAGATRCAACCAAAGAGACAAAAATATCTGATGTATAAACAAGAATTTTCAAAAACTATCCTGTGTAAACAAGCCATCTTCCATAATATTTTATATCTAATTTAACTTATTTATTTATTTAMTATTCTTAATTGACAGAAATAATAAAGGTAATTTAACATTCTATTCCTGGAATGTTAATGAGCACAAGAAACAAATCTTTTTGTCTATTTGTTTCCTAACACAGTTTTKCTCTGCCAGGTATTAATTTCCAAAATTTTGCATAACKTCAGTAAGCACRTCTAACATTGCTCAATTARGCCAGACAAAAGTATTTCCCATTATTTKGGGAACAATTAGAAGGATCTCCTCRARATCTCATGACATGCTTATTCTCAAAATTCTTGCCATTTTCCACACATTCTGGTCCTGCAAATATCTAAATGCACRGCTSAAAAATGTGAAGCTTACACTCTTGCCCCTTCGTCTTTGGCAAGTTTACCCCTCTGTGAATGCAACTAGAAATTGAGCAGAAACACATGGAGCAAATACGTGTTGTTCTGTCTCCAGGAAAAAATTATCAAGTGGAGGTGAAGAATGTGAGGTCAGTGGGGAAGAGGAGGTCAACGAGAAATTTGTTGCTGATTTAAATGTTTGCTGGTCACAGATTAGATTACGTGAAGTTCTTCCCGTGTCAGGATCATGGAAACATATCTCCAGGATGTGATTCTGCACTWGCCTCTCTCCAGGGATGGGTTTCTGATGGAAGACCTCATAGCAATGCTTTAAATTGTGAACATTCAGATAAAGAGYTTTATTTATGCCTTTACAAAAACCAACTTTAGTGATTTCTGTAGGCAYGCACAAAGTTGATTCCTGCTATGAAGGAAGTGCTTTATTGAAATAATTTCTGAGTGGAGTTATGTATTATTACTGCAGACAGATCTGAGGGTGAAGCAAACAGCATTTGACAGCAAGAATATTTAATAAAAAAAGTCTTTAAAGAATTTAGACTGTATGCTACCAAGTATTTTGTAACTCTCTCCACTGACTTCTTGGCCTCTATTTTTCTTTCATGTCAGTTCAGTAACATGAGGTGATTGCTGAGCGCTGGAACTGAGGAAGTCTGGCTTCTCCCTAATGTTTGTCTAAAGGTTTGTTGGCTTTGACACCTAAGAAGAGACCTCTATGCCAGTCTGCCACCACATTTGGTGCTTCAAGAGAGTTCCTAAGGATTTTCTTTCATGTAGATTCTATGGCATCTAACAAGGAACAAGGTTTTTACTGTAAATATTTCTTCAGTAGAGCTGCCTGTAGGCCTTTTTTATCTTTATTAGTGTCATTTTTCACAACTGAGAAACTTTGAAATCTCTTCCAAACTCCCCATGACAGACTGAAATATATAAAGTTTGATTAATGTTACTAAAATTTGACAGAAAATTATTAAGAGAAATGAACAGTTGAGTAGACTTTAATACTCAGAATGATATCATAAGACTCATTTCCTGAGAAAACCCATCTTAAAAAAAAGAGCCATATTGAGTACATTTTATCAAACATTACAGTTATTTTTATCTTTTGGGTTAAAAAAAACAGTTTACAGATATTTTTGATGTGATACCTCTGTTAAAAAGCCGGTGAAGTGAAGGAAGTGAAATGAAATGCTTAGGTTTGGAATGACATGCAGCATCAAATAACGGCAAACTGGGAAAAGAAATCACAACCCAAGTGACCTCTGGGATAGAATGAGGAGACCAGCAGTATCCTTGCTTGTGTAACCCTCATTTTCATCTTAACATACCAGGTTTCTTGCTACCATACAACTGAARGTTGGTTATAAATAGCTCCAAATACTTGAAATCTGGAAGTGACTAATTCAAMTTCCAAAAAGATTCACCTTCACCAGCTGAGATCTAAGAAGATGAAAGTGAAAAAAGGGGACCGAAGGCCTGGCATTGAGGTCTCCAGCCTTTATATTTAGGGGGATGGTCTGTAGAGATGSATGGTCTTAGGCTGGACTTCTTGGGTCAGGCCTGCCCAGGAGATGGCTTTATCCACCACCAGGAGGCTTCAGGGAGGCTTTATGGAGGAGGCAAGGAGACCTATGCACGACAGTTTCCCAGGGGAGTAATTAAATTTACTCTAATTTTGACTGAAGCACAGAAAGCTTTGTTAAGCCRAAGTGAGAAATAGGGAACACCCCACTGCTCAGGTACGGGCATGCACAGAAGCAAGTCCTGATCTAGAACCAACCCAGCCTGGATCAGYGCCAAGGGCTGGCTGCTGATTTGCTGATTTACCTTATTTGCTCAGGACTAGTTTYCTGGTGGCTCCCACCCTCTGCAGACTGAGCTGGGGTTCTCCAGCTTTCAAGCGGAGCAGCCAGACTCACATCCAAAGCCAAGGTGCTTCAGGGAGTTTGCAGGCGCAGAACTGCTGCGAGTTTAGGAATTAGAGTTTAAATRTCTCCAGTATTAGATGACTGCAAGGTAGCGGCTTTGAAGATTGAAATTTCAATTTGGGTAACTCATTCCAGTGCACAGTCATTGCAGGAGTTAAAATCCCTCCGTGGATATTGGCCTATATAAAAAGCTGCTAGGTTGTGTTTTTATGTAAGATCTTGAATGACTTTGTAAACAGTCAGCAGCATCAAATCTTTCATCAACAGAGCTCTTTGTACTAAAGCTTCGGTATATAAAGCTATATCATAGACTTGGATTTGAAAACACGCAAGCTAAATTCTGTGTAATGGCATCTTAGTGTCTAGACAAATGTAAAATTAATATCCTGGCATTCTCCAGCAGCAGAAAAAGAAAGAACAGCAAGCTTTTCATGTTTTTTTTTAATAGCAAGCTCTATTTTTGAGACAGGCAGGGGAAAATCTTCTCAAGCTGTAAGTTCAGCGTCCCCAGAGTGAATAGGGTTCAATGTAGCATGGATAATTTGTTTGCTTTGCAATTATTTTCCGTCAGTGGAGACAAATTGATTTGTACAATAAAATTGACGGTCACTGCAAGGCAGTTGGCTTTCTAAACTGTAAGAGGATTTGACTGGGTTAAGTGAGTACCAAATTTTTGGAGTACTGGGGTGTCCTTTTGTGCTGGTAAAACTTGTACCGATTTTAAGACCTGCCAAGGGTTGCTATGTGAAATGCAGCATTACTGAGTGGTTATTTTAAATACCCTGGTGAACAGCACTACACATTTGTGGTCTGCTTTGAAAATAATTTTCACCAAAACAGAAGTCTAAAAACGGAGAAAGAGAGTGATAGCAGATCAGATGTGTAGGTAGGAAGGAAATAGCAAAGATTGCCTCCAAAATGTCTCCCTAATTGTTAAGGGAGATCGGATATTCAAGCAGGAGCCAGAGCGGAGGATTCTGCGCAGTGAGAGTTTCTGTCGAGGAAGGCCCAGAGCAAAAGCCCCGTCTGAAGCACAGGAGAGAACGAAGCGCGTCTCCCCAGGAAGCCGGTGGTGGAGACCGAGATGCGGTGGCCGTTTTGCGCTCCGGCTGGCATATTTGGGCAAGTTTGTTCAAGTGAAAATATCTAAAGCCCCTTAGAAGCAAATGCAGATGGGCATCCAATTCTTCACTTTTTTTGTTTAAAAAACCAGCTTTTTCCTGGCCCACTGAAAGCCCTGGCAAACGTTAGCAATGAATGGACAAATGCTAAGGGCTATGAGGAAGACTGTAATACCAGCCTATTTTGTGATTCCTGGAATGAAGCTTTGGTTCCACTTTTCACAACATTGGAGATAATCGAGACATTCTGTCATATTCAATCTGCAAGCAGAATATGACCCAAAAATACACTGGACCTAAAAGTTCACTAAATTGCTCCGGTTAAACTCCACTTGGATGCTCCAAGCATTAAAGCTCGTTGTGGACATCAGGATTAGATTAGTGATACTGTCAGCTTTGCAAAAGTCCAAGATCAGCACTAAATACCATAGAAGTGTGGCAGTTTCACCGTGCACGGACTTAAAGGATGGGGGAGAAACGCCGATCCTGTACAGTCTGAGCCCATTKGACTGCACTTCATGCTTAAGGTAAACAAAGCCCTCCGAGCCCTGATCAAAGTGCAGTCCTCGGGGCCAGAGGCCTGATCCCGAGGTGTGAGAAAGAACGTTTTGGGGGGGAAGGTCGCGTGCTTGAAGGCTCAGACGAGCAGCCTTCGGCGTGACCCCGCCGGGAGCCGCTCTCCCCAGCCGCGCGTGGGAGACGGCTCCGGAGGTGCCCAATTACGCGGGGAGGCCGAGCGCGCCGCGCGGAGCCGCTCGCAGCTGCCGCTTCGCATCAGCGTCAGGGCCCCTCGCAGGTGGGTTCGCGCTCCGCTTGGGCTCCTCCAAGGCGCGCTCGGCCACGGCGGCKGCGGCGGCTGCGACGAGGCCTCCCGCCRACGTCGCCTGCCCGGCACGCTCGCACGAGCGGCCTCCGCGCCACCGCTGCGTAGGTGCCGCTTCGKTTGCTTGGCTGGTTGCGCTTTCCTCCTGTTTCTTCCACTCTTGACGCCCCATCCCGCAGGGAGTGCGCGGACGGCGTTCCCAACAGGGCTACGTGCCGTGTATCGCGGGAGAGGCTGATGGAGACGGGCTGCAGCCTTCATCCGTCAGAAGTTTGCTTGCGTGTGGTATTTGCCAAATCCGGAGAAAGCTAGTTAGTGCGTGCCCCATCCCCTATGCTGCTGCTTCGCGTTTTTCACTGACTATTTCAACCATCTGCAGAAATGGGAGAAATGACTTAATTTATTGAGGATATTTAGATGATTAGAGTCATTCCTGACACCTTTTTCTTATAACTCTTAACATAATATGTGCATGAGTATGTGTTTGTGTGTGTGTGTGCTGTTAACAAATTAAGCAAGCATAATATATAGCCTTATGATATCAGATGCATGCAAAAATGCTTGCAATAGAAGCCTTGGAAGTTACATTAAATATTTAAAACTTATCCTGAAGTTTTTAATTGAAGAGCCTATATCATTTTCCAACTTTAGAAGTCAGAATTATCCTCAAAAAAAAATCTAGAGGGATAAATTGTGTCAAATGAGCTCCCTGAGGAGGCTCTTAGGCCTTCTTCTGAAGTTACTCCCTGCTAGTGACAAACAGGATATTGAGCTAAGCAGGCTGCCGGTCTGATCCAGTATGGAAATTCCTATTCTTTCTGTTTCACAAATGGGATTTGGAGGTTTGAAGTTTTTGCTTTGTACATGTCACAAAATAAGAATAATCACACTTTCTTAACACAAGACATATTTTCATTCTAAAAATGAGCCAGTTTCTTTTCAAAAATAAGCCTGTTTTCGATTACACATCGTTTTACTTTCCCTGGAAAACGAGGACATTTCTTTTTGGAAGTGTTTGCATAAGTGAAGAAATTTTCTAGGAAATACAGTGAGCGACTTTGAATTTACAATGAAAGGCAGAAAGAAACCAGGCTTAGATTTTGAATATACTGTTGCACATGCACTGCCATCATATATATTTATAGTTGTGTATTTTTAATTTTTTCTATTCAACATCCCAAAATATTTTGCAAAGAGAAGTAAACTACAGTTGGGATCACTTTATCCTTTATTTATACTTTGTTATTTTTCTTCTTCTCTAATTTACCTACAGAGTGAAAGGTGGTGACTGCTAAACAGTATTCACCAGGATTCAGCTTATGGTCCCTGAAACTTCTGATGTGACATTTACAGCACCAAGCTTACTGGAAGGCTTCTTTTTCATAAAGCAAGCAGGGAAATGTAAGTATTAGTCATTTCTGTATTCGAATAACACGATCCAAGCGTCTTGGTCACCTCGTGCTGTGTGGTGCAGATTTGAGCATTGGGGAACTGCTGTTTTTTTCAAAAGCAGATGTTCTCTCTTTCTTTGAGATTAACATCTTTTCCCCAATAGAAAACCTTTCCTTTCTCATAGGCTTTTTCTTCCCATAATTTTTATTTTATCATCGTTTTGAATACTTCCACCACTCTGCTTGTTTATTCACTGTAGTTCCTCATTTGCCAGCAGGTGCTATTTGTTTGGCTGAAGAAATTATACATGCACTATTTTATTTGCTTATTAACAGTATGAGAGAGCTTCTCTCCATGACCTTATCGTGTCTGTACAGCCTGAGAATTACAGCCTGAGARCTACAGGCTAAGAATTACATGAAAAATTGGAAGAAATTAATAACCTATTGGTGACAGCTGAGACTTTTCATATTTCCAGATGAGTGTGGGCAGGACTACATAGTCACTGAACCTGTTTCCACTRAATGTGGATCAGTGGATTTTCCCCATTGATTTAACTGGTATCAGGGACTGATAATGTAAATAGAAAATGTGAAAATTTGCAAAGTATCTTATACCATGAAATCAGTAACTGGCATYAATTATATTTAAACGCACCAAGTATGTGTTTGAATCCTGTCTCTGACTCAAACCAAGAACCGAAGGTTCTTATTAAATATGCAGATTGCAACTGTTCCAGCTTGTTTGGTTTGACATTGTTGTTCAGGCTTGCCCAGGGAGTTTGAACGGGCTGCAGCCATGTCCTGGCCCTGCCCTTTCAGACCTGGCATGACCACCCATTGCCTCGGGTGACCTAAGCACATGCCCCAAAATTTTGTTTTGAAGAATTACCACTGGTCATCATGACACTGCCAATAGACACACACAAATAGCTTTTCTTATGCAAAGCCTCCCATAGAGTTCATTGGGACCTGTTAAATAGGCACTTTTGTCCCTGGGAAGAAATGTTTCCAGGTTTAGACACTAAATATCCAAACAATTCAAGACATTGCATAAATTTCAGGAAGATGTGTGTGGCAACATTAGGGAGAAGAATAGCAGGAAAAGATTCCTAGAAAAAAAAGGTCTTGTAGAGATTTCTCAGCTCATTACTCATTAGATCTGGGTGGAAGCCAGAACAAGCAGATTTCTGCAAGGAAGGAGAGTAGATGGGAATGAACATAAGATGAGGGTAAAAAGAATTAAGGATGGACAATGAGGAAGGGARAGCATAGGAAAAAAAGAGGAAGTACAGGAAACTGAAGTAGAATTATGGATCAGTATTTAGAGGCATAGACCATAAGAAATAACAA